>PVKB01004255.1:0-151599 GCA_004027205.1 Ctenodactylus gundi | reverse complement strand
CTATAGAGAATTTCACCCAGGACCTTCAGACTGAGCTACATCTCCAGCCCAGCTCATTTTGTATTTTTCTTTTGAGAAAGGGTCTCATTAAACTGCTAAAATGCCGAGGATGGGCTCAAACGTGCAATCCTCCAGTCTGAGCCTCGCAATCAGCTGGGACGAGAGGCCTACACTACTGGGTCTGGTCTGGGTAAGACTTCCTCTTCTCAGCTCTAGAGCCAGCTCCCACCCAGCCTGAGCAGCATTGCCCCAGCGCTAGCCAGAGAGGGAATGCGAGACTCCACCCCGGATGGGGCGGCCCCTGAGCACACCTCTGGACAGTCTTCTGAGCCAAGCTGACCGCATTCGGACAGTGCTTGTACCCTGGCCTGCCACCTGCTGTCAGCCTCCACCGCGCACTCTTTACCCTGGACCTGCATTGAGGCAGACGGGATCATCGCTCACTCTGGTTAACTGCAAGCCCGATCGGTTCCAATTAAAGGCTGACCCGTTACATGAAGTTGAGAAAGGTAACAATTTGGAAAGTGCGTGTGATGAGCTTTCCTGACAGGCGAATCCTTCTTTTGCTCACACGGGACTCTCTAGCTATTGTCCCCGTTCTTTTCTATGGAGTCATAAAGATTTCATTTTACAGCCTGGCTGCTGACGTCTTCTCGCAGACCCCTTCTGCGAACGTGCTCCCGTGTGCTCGGTGACAGTCGGGACCAACAAGGAGCGTTCGCCCATTCAGCCAGGTGCTGTGGAAGGCCTGCCCTGAGCAGGGCACTGGGGAGTGGGTTTGTCTCCAAAGCTTTCTAACTCACTGAAAATAGTCCCAATTTCACAAAAAGCCAGGACAAATATATAATATATATGTATATATATATATGTATTATGTATATATATATATATATATATATATATATATATGTATATATATACATATATATATGTATATATATACATATATATATATATATACACAAACACACACACATATCTTTACATATTTTCCCGTGGTCACCCTCTGGGGCCTGCTGTGTCGCTTTGTACTTTTGGTCGCCTTGCACAGATTCCCATTCCTCTCTCTGGTAGGAGAGAGGAGCATGGTGCCTGGGCGAAGTGGGCAGAGGGGCTGAAAATATCACAAACAAATTATACTTATCAACACCCCCGTAAGTCGTAGAACCCAACTCAAGCGGCTGAAATGGTGAGAATTACACTGAGCGGCAGGTGAGAGGGAGGGAATTCTGGCAGGACCTAGGCACAAAGACAAAGGAAAGGGGGCTGCCTATAGGCAATGCTAGGGGCATGTTTCACCACCAGGGGAAGAGAGAAGCAGTGTCCAAAGGGGAGCTGGGAGCAAGGCTGGAATAGGAGGGGGCAGAGGACCCCCACAGATAGCCACTATTGTGGCCCTAATTTTAGCCTTTAAACTCAAAGTCAGAACCTCAGTACCCCACAATGCAAAGTTATTTGGAGACAGAGCCTCTAAAGAGGTAGTTAAGTGAAAAAGAAATCACGGTGGTATACAATTCAGTCATAAAGAAGAATCTAATTGTGTCACTGCAGGAAAATGGTTGGACCTTGAGGACATCCAGTTAAATGAAGACCCTGACACCAAAAGTTAAATGTCAAGTGATTTCTCTTATATGAGAAGCCCAAAACTGTTTGCCATAAAAGAATAAGCAAAGGAGAGGAGGTAAGAAACAAGGAGGCAGACTTTTCTGGAGATGAGGGAGGGGACAGGTGGGGTAGGGTTGGTGGGAGTATAAAGGGATGGCAAATGGCCAAGATGTGACAAACACACATATCAGTTCTCCAAAAGGAATGTAACTACTGTGTATAACAAAGACAGACTGATTAAAAAAAAAAAAACTAATGAAGTCATTAGGTTGCGCCCCAGTCCAGTTCTGCTTATGTACCTCATGGGAACAGGACATCAGGATATGGACACACATGGAGTGAAGACCATGTGGAACAGCAGTGAGCAAAGAAAAAGGCACCCGCACTAAAAGGGGAAGGGGTTCCCATAAGGCAGGGACTCTGCAACCCCCACACCATGAGCTGGTACTGACTGGCCTTGGAAGGACCATCCTTCTGGGACAGATGAGCAGTGAGCAGGAGGGGCGTGGCCAGCAGAGCTCCGCCCCCTGTCAGCATGCAGCTGTTAGGCTCTGATCCACTGCTGACTGACAGCAAGCAGCACTTTGCTGGCCCCTCCCCGCATGCGGCTGCTCACCCTTTCCAAGTCATCCTCCAACAGCAGACTCCACACAAGCACCCCATGCCCGTCCTTGGGAGAACGGTCTTCACCTAAATTGGTCCCTGGTGTAAGAAAGGCGGGGGAGCCCTGCCCTAAGGGATTAGGCACAGCGACCAGTGGAGGGATGACTGGGAGAGATAAAGGAGAAGGAAAACACTCAGTGTGCCAAAGGCTAGTGATGTGCGGAGGACTCGGGCAGAGGGACACAACACACACGTCTCAGGACGCTGTGGCCTTTCTCAGAGCGTCCAGTCAGGGTCTGACCATGGTGAGTGAGAAGGCACTGGGTAGGGACAGCACTGGGGTGGCAGGAGCCAGAGCCCAGCTGTGCGTCCACAGGAAGAGCTCACCAATCCCACCGTAGAACAATGTGTAAGTCTGAGGAACCACCTGTGGACCTTCACGACAGAGTTAGCTCTGCCCATGCCAGTGCAGGAAGAACTGGAAGACATGAGTGAAAAAGCAAACTACTAGCACACAGACAGCATTTGGGCCCAGAAGACCCATCGCCTGTTCATCCCGTGTGCGCCAGAGGCTTCCAGGTGGCTGCTGCCCTGCATACCAGAGGCACATAGGTCCGGGAAGTCCATCACCCTCCTCCCTGCCTTCCAGAGGCTTTTAGGTAGACACAGCTAGCCACCACCTCTTTTCTCCTGTATGCCAGAGTCATCTGGGACCATGGCTGGTCTCTCCCGTCCATGCCAGAGGTTTCTGGGTCTCTGCTTCCCTGCGCTCCAGAGGCATCTAGAACTGGGACAGCCGCAGCCAGCCCACCCCTTTTTGCCTGCACACCTGGGTGCATTTTGGACTGGGAGGTCCATTGTCCTGCCCTCCCACACGAGCCGGGGGCTTCCAGTGGCCAGAGTCATCTAGGACTGAGAATTCCATTGCCCCATCCATCCCATGCACCAGAGGCTTCCAGAGAATTCCATCACCCCGTCAATCCCAAACCCCAGAGGCTTCCAGAGGCATCTAGGACAGGGAATTCCCTTGTCCTGTCCATGCCTTGCATTAGAGGTTTCCAGAGCTATCTAGAATTGGGCCTTTGCCAAATCTTTATTTCCTATGCACCAGAGACAGCCAGAGACAGCAGAACCATGAGGAAAAATGGTAATAAATCTCCTACAAAAACCGCTGACACCCCAGAAAATGATACCAGGGATCCTGAAATAGCAGAACCCAAAGATGAAAAAGGCAAACAAGATGATAATTTCTGAGCCCAGTAATACTTTGAATTAAAACAGGAAATGAAACAGATAATGCAAGAGCTATGCCCAGACATAGCTAAGCTAACAGCAAACATTGAAAAGCAATTAGAGAAAAACAAACAAGATATAAACCAGAAGATAATGAAGGCAATACAAGAAATTGGAGAAGAACAAAACAGTGATATAAAGAAAATTAATACAGATATTCAGTAAGTGAAAAACAAAAAAAAATAATATGTAACCCCTTTGAACATTTTCAGAATAGAATATCAGACCTAGAAGATAAAATGATTGGACTGTAACAAACAGGTCATAAAGAATGTAAAGCAAAAAAGGAAGATAGTGAATAGTTACAATGGCTGACAGATGACTCAAAAAGAAACAACCTCAGAATTATGGGAGTACAGAAGAAAACTGAGGACAAAAAAAGGCTTTAAGGTCATGTTCAATGAAATTATGGAAGAAAATTTTCCAAATCTAAGAAAAAAAAAATAAACATGAATTTACTGCAGGCATACAGAACACCAAACAACTTTGATCAAAAGAGAACCTCATCACAACACACCATCATTAAAATACTAGAGACCTCACACAAAGAAGTTTAAAAGCTGTAAGAGAAAAATAGAAGGTGGCCTACAAAGATAAGCCCATCAGGATAACTGCAGGTTTCTCAACTCAGACTCTAAAAGCCAGGAGATCATGAAGTAATATCATCTAAACACTAAGGGAACATAAATGCCAACCAAGACTGCTATATCCAGCAAATTATCTTTTAAATTATAGGGAGAAATTACAACTTCCCATGATATATAAAGCTTAAAGAAATTTTCAGCCACTTAGCCAGCATTGCAGAGAATGCTTAACAGAAACTTAGAAAGTGAAAGGGAGGCCAGCGACACCAACGAGCCCAGAGAAAAGGAGATAACAGCTAGAGAAGAATGAGCTAAGAAAAAAGTAAGTCCAGTAAACAATGCTGAAAGATTATGATGGCAGGACATGCCAAACATACATTGATAATTACTGTAAATGTAAACAGCCTCAACTCACCTATTAAAGGACATAGATTGGCTGACTGGATTAAAAAACAGAAACCCACAATTTGCTGCTTACAGGAGACACATTTCACTCACAAGGAAACTCACAGACTGAAAATATAAGGATGGAATTCAATATTTCATGCAACAGGACCCAGAAAACAAGCAGAGGCAGCTATATTAGTCTCAGACTCATCAGATTTCAAAACAAAACAGGTGAGGAAAGGCAAAGATGTGATCACTATAAACTATTTAAGGGAACAATTGAACAGGAAGAACTCAAAATTATCAATATATATGCTTCCAACCCTGGAGCACCCAATTCTGTAAACCAAAAATTATGATATGAAAGGATATATAGGCCACAGTACAGTTATAGAAGGGAACTTTAATACTCCACTACCATAGACAGATAGATCAACCAGGCAGAAAATCCACAAAGATATATAACTGCAAAGTGACACTATAGAAAACTTGGATGTAACATATGTTTGCAGATTTTTCCACCCAACATCGACTGAATACATGTTCTTCACAGCAGCACATGGAATATTTTCTAAAATAGACCATGTTCTAGGCCAAAAGTCATGCTTAAATAAATACAAAGGAATAGAAATGATCCCTTGTATACTCTCAGACCATACTGGAATAAAACTGGAACTTAACAGCAAAAGAAACAAGAAAATACACAAATACATAGAAACTTAACTTACTACTGACCAAACAGTGGATCACAGAAGAAATCAAACACTTCATAGATAAACGATGACAGAAGTACATTATATCATCATCTATGGGACACAATGAAAGCAGTACTTACTGGGAAATTCATAGCCATAAATGCACACATCAAAAGAACAGAATAGACATCAACAGGTTAATGATGCACCTTATGGACCTACAGAAACAAGAACAAAAAGCAGAAGAGAAGAAATTATGAAGATCATACCTGAAATTAATGAAATTGAAATTAAAAAGACAATAAAAATGATTGAGTCAAAAAGCTTGTTCTTTGAAAGAAAAAACAAGATAGACAAATCTCTAGCTAAACTCACCAAGAGAAGGAAAGAAAGAGCACAGATTAGCACACTTGGAAATGAAAAGGGTGAAACTACAACAGATTCTGCAGAAATTGAGAATATTATGAGAAATTATTTTAAACACCTAGAATCTAACAAGTCAAAGAATTGGGAAGAAGAGGATAACTTCCTAGATACATATAAAATACCAAAACTGTATGAAGAAGACATAGAAATCTTGAACACCCCATTACACACACAGAAATTGAAGCAGTAATAAAAGCTCTACCTACAAATCAAAGCCCAGGCCCAGATGGATTTACAGCAGAATTTTTTTTCAGTACTTCTGGAAAGAACTAACTCCAGTCTTTCTCAAACTGTTCCATGAAGCAGAAAGAGAAGGAATACTACCAAACTCATCTCTGGAGACTAGCATCACCCTAGTCCTAAAACCAGACAAACACTTAACCAGAAAGGAAAACTATAGACCAATATCCTTAATGAATATAGATGCAAAGATACTTAATAAGACTCTGGCAAATAGAACCCAACAATCAGAAAGATCATACACCATGATCAAGTGGGCTTTATTCCTGGGATGCAAGGCCGGTTCAACATATGTAAATCAATTATTATTTGTAATAGTATATTAGTTTTTAAAACAGAATAATTACATTCAACATGGAGAACTGATATAAAATCTTTTAAAAAGATGTATACATGAATTTATGGATGGATAGGTAGATAAAATGATAAACCAAATCTGTCAAAATGTCAGTAATTAGTGAATATGAGTAAATAAGTTAAAAAGCTTGAAAATTCTGAAATAACTAAGTATGCCATCATATCTATTGCTTTAAGTATACTTCTATGATACAGATTTAAGTTCATTTAATGTAGTATTTCAATATAAACTTTAGTTCGTTTATTGTAGCAATTCATTTGTTTGGTCTTCGATGTAAGTTTATCCTAAGAAAACTGATTGATGGAATGATAACCATTTGAATGTACAAACATTTACCTTTCAGTACTCACCTAAGGCATTTGAAATTTAACTTTTCTCTTTTTCTTTTTCATATTTTCCAGTCTTAATGAATTACATTGTTATAGCTCTTTTCTTATGTGGACTGGTGAGACCAGGTTATAGAATCTTTAAAAAGATACAGCAAACATAGAGAGAGAGAGAAAAAAGAACTTTTGGCAAATGTCCCAATAAAGGTATCTGTTGGACTCACAGAAGACGCATTAAGATCTGACCACTGAAACTCATTCTACGGGTGGGAAGCTGAGCTAATGAGTGGTGATTTGAGTGAAATGAGCCAGACGCAGAGGATTACATGTGTTAAATATCGTCTGGTTTCTCTGATTTGGGAAATCCAGAAATACAGGCATTGTATAGAACCACATGGTGTGATAGTGGAAGTTATGGGGGGTGGAGAGGGCATGGGAGGGACAAAAATAGGAAGACATTGTAAAGTTGATGTTATGTATATGTGCACAAAATAATCAAATTCATTGCAAACATTATGTGTTGCATATATATATATATTAATAAAAATGGTGGAAAAAATAAAAAATAATAATGTGGTATAGAAACATAATGGAGGGGCTGGAGGAATGTCACAGTGGTTACAGTGCTTGCTTTGCAAGCACAAGGCCCTGAATTCAATTTCCCAGCACCATATAAAGCTGGGCATGGTGACAAATGCCTCTAACCTCAGTGCTTAAGAAGCTGAGGAAGGTGGATTGTCCTTAATCCAAGGCCAGCCTGGGCTACAAAGTGTGTTCAGGCCCAGCCTGGGCTACAGAGTGAGAGACTTTGTCTCACAAAAAAAAAAAAAAGAAAAGAAAAAAGAAAAAAAGGAAAGAATGAAGTACTACTGTGCCATTAAGACAGATAGGTATGAATCATTTGTAGGTAAATAGATAAAATTTGAGACCATTATGTTTAGTTAAGTGAAACAGACTCAGAAGATTAAATATCGCAGGGTTTCTCTAATATGAGAAACCCAGAGTGTAAATGAATGAGACAAGTAAGTGAGATGTTGGGACTCGGGGCATGAGCGAGGGGAGAAATGGGGCAGGGAGGGGAATATGAAGTTGATGAGATATACATGGGCACACAATTCTCAAGTTTAACATAACCACTGGTCATTGCATATACATATTAATAAAAATGGAGGAAAAACAAAAAAGAGATGGGGGCCAGGCAGGGTGGGTTGTAGGAGTGTGGTGATTAGGGGCATGCAGTAGATTACTGACATGGGGCACTTGACTGGGATTGACCCAGAAGAGGCAGGTGATTGGGGCGTAACCCAGCATGGTGAGAACACTGGGGCTTGAACTCAATAAGGTTCCTATGATAGGACATGACAGTGTGTGTGCTAGTTCTGCCCTTCCTCCTTCACCTGGCTTCTGTCCACCCAGTTGTGAACTGCTTGTCTTTTGCTATGCTTCAGACATGTGCTTCCATCATTGTCTGCTGCCCGTGAATGGACTGAGACCTTTGGAAACTGTCAGCTAAAATAAATCTTTTCTCCCTTTAATTGTGGATATTGGGTATCTTAACTTCTCATTGCTGGGACAGAATACCCAATGTCTACAGCTTAAGGGGGTGGGGGAAGATTTATTTCGCTCAGTTTTCAGAAGTTCTCACAAAGTCCATTCATGAGCAGTGAGCAATGGTGAAAACACATGGCCAAGGCTGGAGAGATACTCACCCCACTGCAGACAGAAACCAAGTGAAGTAGGAGCCAAGATGATCTCTGGAGACCCAGCCAAGGCTAGAGCTTTCCCAGAAAGAAGCTGCAACAATGTTTCTTGTTTCAATGTTTCTTACTTACTTAATTTAATCTACTAGTTGGGCCTCCATATCCAGAGTGGATGCCCTTCCTTCCCTTCCTGGCCCACAAATCAACAACATACAGCCCAAAGCTCTGTCCTGGGCACCACCCCATCTCAAAAAATTGAAAAACCTCAAACCTTACAGCCATATCCTACCTTACAACACTTGATTCCACAGTTATTCTACTACATCAAAATACATGAGGATTGTGAAGGACACTCCAGATCATAGCCATAGCATCAGGTCCCAGCAACAAAAACATAACTAAGACAGAAAAGTGGAATTATTTCTGTGACTTTACCTGACCATGTGGTTTACAAACATTTGTTTGCAGGAGTTTGAAAAGGTTTAGAGAGCCAGCTAGAGAAGCCCCAGAATGCTGTAAGCCAAGCTTGATGTGAGATTCAGGTCAGAGCTCAGAAGACCAGAATTTTAAGAGAAGTTAACCTTGGAAAGTCAGAACTCAAGAGATTTCAGAGAGGAAGGAGGACTTTCTTAGCAATTGGTTTAGAAACCATGTGTGCTACACTCTTGCCAAAAGTGTGTTGGCATTTTGCCTTTGTACAGAAACTGACTGAAACTGAGATTCAGATTGATGGACTACTTAATCTGGTGGAGGAATACAAATGCTCAGGCTATCACAAGAATACTGTTGTGGCTTTCAGCCAGCTCTATATTGAGAAACAGTAGAAAAAGGCAGGGGGGAAAAGATGTGAAAAGTTTGTAGTTTGCACAAAAGAGAGCATGTTTGTTAACGAGATTAGCATTAAAAAGAAGTACTTGGAATCAAAGACTATACAACAGATGCCTTGAAGGTGCCTGAGGAATCAGCAAGATCCCACCCTCTGTTCATTAAAGGGTACAAAGGTGAAAGATTTTTGTTCTCAGAAGAGTACCCCAGGGCTCCCTGTAGAACTAAAGAGGGAAGAATTTGCCAGAGTTCAGCTGCCTGGAATTCAGAAATCCAGACACTCAGAAGCTGCCATAGCCATGGCATAGAGGCTTGACTACTGCTCAAGAAACCCTCATTGTTATCCACATGGTACTGGTTTCACAAGCATGCATAATACAAGAGTGGTGGGGTCATGGAGGCTTACATCCAGATTTCAGAAGGCCTTGAAGGTCGGGCAATGTGCCCCTGGGAGGGCAGTGCAAGAAGTTTTGTAGGAGAAGCAAAATGTGCAGTGGAGACCCCAGAAACTTAGAGATGCCGGAGTGACAAAGGCCACAAGATGTGAGTGGACTCAGCCCAAAAGAGAGGCACTGGAATGAAGCCAGAGGCAACACAGTTGGCACAACGCTACCCAAGCCCTTTGGAGCTCCTATCTTGCCACATTTATCCCAAGTTCTGGACACAGAACTTCGGGATTTAACAGAGCTACAAAATTCAATCCTTTCAGCAGCGCTAGAGTTGTTAAGACTTTGGCAACTCTTGGAGAAGGACTAAATGAATTTTGCATAAGGAGTTAGACAATGAGTTTTGGGAGCCAAGGGTGAAATGTCATGGCTTGGATCTGGACTGTCCACCAAAAGCTTTATATATGCAACCATGTGCTGTTAAGAGGAGGGGCCTGGCCTGGAGGGATAGATTAAAGGCAGGTGTTGTGGATCAGGAGCATATAATAAATTATGGGCATGGGGTACATCACTAGGCTTGATCCAGAAGGGATCGGTCACTAGGGTTTAACCCAGAATGGACAGAACAGCAGGGTTTCACACAGAAGGGACAGATTATTGGAGCAGGACCTGGAAGGGTATACACTAGTTCTTCCTTTCCTCTTTCACCCGGCCTCCTGTCTACCATACCATGAACAGGTGTCTCCTGATAAGCCACTGCAATGTGCTTCCACCATTGCCCATGGCTGGACTAAGACATTCTGAAACTGAGCTAAAATAAACACCAAGTCACCTTGACCAAGTTAGTAACTGTGTGTGTGTGTGTGTGTGTGTGTGTGTGTGTGTGTGTGTGTGCAGAACTGAGGATGGGAGGGCACAAATCAACTCCTAAAAGGCACATTCAGAAGCCACCCAGCTGGACGGAGGGCCATCATCAGCTGATAGACGCATGAGTCCCTGTGTAAAAGGTCAGGCCTCAGCTCTGTAAAGATCCATCCCAGGTTTCCGCCTCTCATCCTGGCAGTAGATGCTATGCTGTCACCCACCTCTTTGTGCCTCTATTTTCCCCTCTCTGCCTAAAGGGGGTAACAGTAAGTACTCAAAAGGCTGTTAGAAAACTGACACAAAATTGGGCACAGCACACACTGTAATCTCAGCTACTTAGGAGGCTGGGGCAGTAGGATCATTTGAGTCCAGGAGTTTGAAGACAGCCTGTGGGATATTACAAGCCCTCATGTCAAAAAGACAAAGAAAAGATGATGTTGGAGAAGTTCTCAGCAGGATACGTTGGCATCTGACAGTTGTTTAAACTGTTCTAGGTCACATAATTAGAGATGAACAAATGCAAAGCTGTCGATACAAGCTTCATTTTTCCACGAAGACTAACCTAACCATCCAGCACACAGAGACAACGACCCAAGTCCTCATCCATCAAAGAATCCATCTTCTGTCCCTGTTCCCTCCTCAGTCACAGCAGGCTTCATGGAGGAAGCTGTACCCAAAGTCAATGTCTTTGGGAAGATGCAGGGTGTCTGGAATGTCATGCGGTCCACATAGAAGAAGAATCTGCGCAGAGGTTCTAGGGCCACATTAGCACCGCAAGGCAGCAGCAGAGAATTTAGGATCATGCGTTGAAGAGAGGCTTTAGAGGGTGAGGGGGAGAGGGAGAGAGAGAGAGAGAGAGAGAGAGAGAGAGAGAGAGAGAGAGAGAGCGCGAGCCAGTCTAAACTGCTACATTAGGATCCGAAACGCAATCCCAGCAAGATGCGACAGTGGCCTCAACCTAAGGTAGTGACAGTGGGAGAGGAGTGGACGAAGGACGACGGCAGGACTTACTGAAGAAGTGGAGGTGGGCAGTGAGGCCCTGCGTGTCGGCTGTCACCTGGAGACAGCTCTGGTGAGGGCAGCCCTGGCATGAAGACTGGCTCACAATCCACTTTGTTATGGAGGCCCCAGCCCCTCCACTCACCCCATGGAGCTCTACAACTCCAGTGTCCACCACACAAGGGCACGGAGGTGACAGTCATCGCCAGCATCCAGAAGTCCGCAGTCTTGCACCGCAGCCTGCAGGGAGAGGGTGCACATGGGTTGCGACCTCTCTGTCCTTGAGCAGTGCCTCCAGAGACACCTTTGCCTACATCAAGCACCAAGAGGGAGGGACTGCAGCTGCTGGCACTTCATATGCAGTCAGACCCAGGAAACAAGTGATAGGAAGGGGATTAGAACTAAGTCTTGCAGCCCACTGGCAGTTTTTGTAAATAATGACTTGTCAGTGCTATTTATTCAGTCTTCTTTCTCAGCCCTATTTCTGGCCCAGAACACTCTTTATTTTTGCCCACATTACATAAAGAGGGAACAGCATTCTTAGTAACTCACTGTCATTCTCTTGCGTTATCTTGCCTACATAAAAAAGGGAAGTATTTTTAGAGTGTGAATTTCCCAAACATTCTCAACTATTCTGGGACTGAAGCTGTCATGTCACTGTGGGAGAGGGAAAGGCCCACCCTGTGCTTGGCTGTGCCCTGACCTGAGGCTAGGCTGTGATCTATTTGTCTGTCCTCTGTCCTACTTCTTCCCAAAGCATGGGACTCTTCTCGGTGCAGTTTACACTGTCAGATGCTGGCTCCAGAGTCTAGGCACACTTTCACTGCCCCTTCCCTTTTGCAAAGGAGATAGGGCCTTGCTAGAATTCCTTGGGCTGCAGATGTCTGCCACCACGCTTGGCCTCACTGCCTTTCCTTACTTCTATCCTTGCGTGGGGAGCATGGCCGCAGTATGGCCTCTCTTCTCAGACACTCGACAGTGACAGGCTGAACCCCTTGCTGGGAGGTCATACCCAGAAGAGAAGCCCTTGGGAAGACATAGGGGAATGTCACAGGTTCCATGTAATTGTAGTACTAGGACACAGCGTGGTCATTCGTCATTTGCCTGACACATGATTTTGGATTGTGCCTGGGACAAGAAGGTGTGAATCATAAAGAATTTGTCTCTGGTGGGAACTCTGGGTTCTAGAACATGAAAAATTGACCTGGGGATGTAGTTGTGTTTTCTTGATGGCAAGAAGTAAAGACCCACTAGTTCAGAATAGTAAAGAGGGCCATTGGAAGAAATTTGAGTTTTTGTGGGGCCTGGTTTCCAGAGGCCTGGGGGGAAGATGTGGAGGATAGTTTGCAACATGGAAGCTGTAAGAGAACCTAAGCTCGAGGAACTCCTAAGCTCTCACTCTAGAACATGAATGACTTGGCTCCCTGTATCTGGCTTCTGTCCCAGCGCCAGCCAGCCTCCTCTTTACCAAACTCCTAAAAGGCACATTCAGAAGCCACCCAGCTGGACGGAGGGCCATCATCAGCTGATAGATGCATGAGTCCCTGTGTAAAAGGTCAGGCCTCAGCTCTGTAAAGATCCATCCCAGGTTTCCGCCTCTCATCCTGGCAGTAGATGCTATGCTGTCACCCACCTCTTTGTGCTTCTACTTTGCCCTCTCTGCCTAAAGGGGGTAACAGTAAGTACTCAAAAGGCTGTTAGAAAACTGACGCAAAATTGGGCACAGCACACACTGTAATCTCAGGAGGCTGGGGCAGTAGGATCATTTGAGTCCAGGAGTTTGAAGACAGCCTGTGGGATATTACAAGCCCTCATGTCAAAAAGACAAAGAAAAGATGATGTTGGAGAAGTTCTCAGCAGGATACGTTGGCATCTGACAGTTGTTTAAACTGTTCTAGGTCACATAATTAGAGATGAACAAATGCAAAGCTGTCGATACAGGCTTCATTTTTCCACCAAGACTAACCATCCAGGACACAGGGACAATGACCCAAATCCCCATCCTCTGGACTTCCAGGTCAGGCTCCACAAGACAGCTTCTATAACCTTCTACACTGCCACCATTTAATGCCAGCTTCTGCTGTTTCCACTCAGCTCTGCTGGTCCTTAAGCTGTGGGCACCTGGCCAGCCATGAGACTGAGTTTCTTGGGTCACCCTATTAACTGAGCCTGGAAAATGTTTACAGTCATGACACACACATGAGCAGGAGAGAGTCCTTTGGAAGGTGCAGCAACAACTCTAGTATAACTGATTCATGACTTTTGTTAATCCTGCAGGTTCCTTTTTAAATAATTATTTTTACCAGTATGTATTTGTGACACTTAACAATCAGCTTGAGAAACTGGTGCATATGCATGTCACATCTTGATCACTTTTAGTTCCCTTTCTTCTTCCTACTCCTTGGTTCTCCCACAATCCCTTTCGTTCTCCACAAAGTCTATTTTCTTCCATCTCTCTTATTTTGCCTTTTTTTTTTTTTGGTTTGGTTTTCTCATGTTAGAGGAACCATGCAATATGCAATATTTAATCTGTGTCTGATTCTGTTGTTGATATTTTGATTGGATTTGCAATGAATCTGTGGATCTAGAATGTCCCTGTAAAGTATCATGTATTTGAATATTATAGATTATCTATGGGACCATGTGCTGCTGAGAGATTGGGACCTGGCCTGGAGGGGTGGATACAGACATGTAGTGGGGACTTTCCACACCTGGAAAGGATGGAACATTGAGGTTGGACCCACAAGGGGCAGATCACTAGGAAGGGACCTGGAAGTATATATATATATATATGTGTTTCTGCCTTCCTCTGGGAGGAGACTGAACTTGATGGGACTTGACTTCCTGTTTGTAAAGTGAGGAGCTGCCTCCACCTCTTCCCCTGCCATGTACTTTCACTACTGCAGGCTGCCTGAGTGGACTGTGACTTTCTGAAACTGTGAGCTAAAATAAACCTTTCCTCCCTTAAATTTGTGGATTTTGGGTATTGAGTCACAGCAATGAAAAAGTAATTAAGACAGTGTATATCAATTTTGGTAGTATGGCTGCTTTGAAAATATCGGTTCGGCTTATCAAGGAATGGGGTGTTTTTCCATTCTCTAATGGTCTCTTCAGTTTCTTATTTCAGAGTACTACAGTTTTCAGCATAGAGGTCCTTCACTTCCTTAGAGAGATTCCTAGGAATTTAATTATCTTTGAGGCTACTTTTTCTGATCTCTTTCTCTGTGTTTTCATGATTACTGTACAGAAGTACTATTGATTTTTACATATTGATTTATACCCTGCTATTTGGCTGAATTTATCAATTCTAAAAGCCTTCTAGTGGAGTTTTTGGGGTCTATGTAAAGCTCATGTCATCTGCAAATAAAGGTAGTTTGGCTTCTTCCTTTCCTATGGATATCCACTTCATTCTGTTCTCTTGCATGATTGCTCAGGCTAAGGTTTCAAGTACTATGTTAAGCAAGAATGGTGACAGTGGACATCCTTGTCTTGTCCCTGATTTAAGGGGAATGCTTCCAGTTTCTCTCCATTTAGAATTATGTTGACAGTAATGTTGACACAAATTGCTTTTAACAGTTTGAGGTAAGATCCTGAGGGTTTCTATTTAACTTTTTATTTAGAAGTTATTTTAATATTAGAAAGCTGAAAGAATAGCACCAAAAGTCCTACAAATCCTTTACCTAGATTTACCAATTATCAATATTTTACCACTTTGTTTTTTTTTAAACCCATGTTTACAAAGCAGCAGAACAGCATTAATATTTTACCATTTTGGTTTCATAAACATAGCTTTTTTTTTTTAATCCGTGTTAAAAAGAAGCAGAATATCACTATTTAACTTTTACTTCTGCTGCTGTGTTTTGTTTTTGAGACAGGGCTCCACTCTGTAGCCCATATTAGTCCTGAACCCATTATGTAGCACAAGCTGGTCTTGAACTCATGGTAATCTTCTTGCCTCAGCCTCCTCAGTGCTGAAATTACAGATGTGTGCCCCCATGCCAGGCTTATTTGGTGCTGAGGAATCGAGCTCAAGGCGTTATGTTTGTTAGGCAAACAGACTAACTAACCACTGTGCTATTCCTCCAGCTCTGCTGCCGTGTTTTATGAGAAATATAAGTAAAATCTGTGATGAGTTCATGTTTATGGCAACACAACTTATAATGACGAAATCTTGGAAGCAGCTGGTATGTCCATCAACTGATGAAATGATAAAGATGATGTGGTGCATTTTCAAAACCGAGTACTACTCTACCATAAAGATAAATTTGAATAGTTAGGAAAATGGATTCACCTAGAGACCATTATACTTAGTGAAATGAATCAGATACAGAAGGTTAAATAGCGTATAGTTTCTTTAATATGAAAAAGCCAAACCATAAAAAACAAAGAGAGATGGAAGAAAGTCAGAAGAAGACAGACTTTATGGAGGAGGATGAAAAGGAAAAAGAAGTAAAAATGTTCAAGATGTGATATGTAAGAAAAAAAAAACATATGAGATTAATTCCTAGGAAAAAGGTTGCCAGAAAAAAAAAAACCCCACAACAAAAAAGGTAAACTATCAGATGTGTTAGAGAACTACTGGTATTTTTATTTTGTGATAAATATCAATGCAATTGGGCTGGAAGTGTACCTCAGTGGCTAAGAGCACTTGCCTGGCAAGTGTGGGGCCCAGGGTTCAATTCCCCAGCATCACGTGGGCTGGGTGTGGTGGCACATGACACATCTGTAGAAAATAAATGAATAAATAGAAAATAAATGCCTGTTCCACTAGGGCCTGGTTCAAAAGAGGGGGGGGAGGGTTTAAAAATCAGTGTAATAATCAAAATTTGAGGGCAAATAAAATGGCATCTTACCCTAAGAAATGAGACCCATGATAATTAAAGTACTGAATACCTAAAGCTTTTTAAGATGTATACTATACACCATGTTTTAAAAGAGATAAGTTGTAATAGCAAAACAAATTTTATCAAAGATATGCAAGTGTTTGAAGGAGAAAATCATGCAACTTTACTGAAAATGAAGATATAAGTTGAAAGCTATACTGATATGATGTTTTGCAGAAGCCTTCAGCATCAAGATGTCCATGTGCCCTACGACGATCTATACAGGCCAAACAGTCCTAAGGGCTGAAGCTAGAATAGTTGAAATGCATAAAGAAAGGCAAGAGGTCATGCACGGCGCAGCTGTTCCTAAATAAGGTGTATAATTTTGTTCTATAAGATATTAAGAGTTACTGTAATGCTATACTAGTGAGAAGTATGATACTGACTCCAAGTAGTCTAGTAGAACAGACAGAAGGTTCAGGAAGATTCGTATCATATGGAAACTTGAGTTTTGATAGAGATGGCAAGTGGAATAGTTAATAGTGCTTAGACAAGAATCTATCCCTGTATCCTAAGAAACAAAATAAACTACATCTTGATATGATTCCTTACTCAAAAAAATCATTTCCTGGCAGACTAAAAAACATGTATATAAATACATGAAACACTTATAATAATTTGTGGGAAAGTACCTTTAAATAGAGTAAAAAAACTTTTTTCCCTTTCTTTTGCTTAGATAAGATCTCATTAAGTTGCCCAGGTTGGCCTTGAAGTCATGATCCTCCTACCTAAGCTCCTGAGTGCTAAAATTATAGACATATACTTTTTTTTTCTTTTTTCTGAGACAGGGGCTTGCTCTGCAGTTCAGGCTGGTCCTGAACTCACTAGTGTAGGATGGTCTTGAACTCAAGGCAATCCTCCTGACTCATTTAGTGCTGGGATTACAGGTGTGTGTCACCACACTTAGCTTACGTGGTGCTGGAAAATAAAACCCAGGGCCTTGAACTTGCTAGGCAAGCACCCTAATTGCTGTGCTATTCCTCCAGCCCAAGGTAGGAATTATTGAATGATCCACGAAGAATGTGAGCTATCAAAGAAAAGATTCATAAATCTGACTAAGTTTTAAGGACTTCTATTCAACCAGTACCATAGCAAAGAAGAAACAAGTTACTGATGGGAAAGGTATTTGTGCATATACCACCACCATGATTAGTGTCCAGGACAGATTTTAAGAGATCCTTTCTCAAATCAGTAAGATTAAAAACCTATTACAATAGGCAAGAGAGAGATTAATAGGTCACAGAAGAGTGAGCAAAACACAGATGCTCAGGCTTATGTATAAACTGCAGATTAAAGTCACAGTGATATACTATTTCACCTTTATGAGATCGACACAAATATTAGATAATAATCTGGTGTAGACAAGGATTTCAAGCAAGAACTCATATCCACTGTTGACAAGAGTGTACATTGGTATGACTCTGGAAAACAGTTGTGCACAAACCCATATACGACATCATCACAACTGTTCCAGAGGGTGCGCTTTAAGGCAGTAGTACCCAGACCAACAATATTAGTATCGACTGTGAACCGGAAAGAAATGCAAACATGACTGTAATCCAGCACTCTGGGAGGCTGAAGTAGCTGGAACACAAGTTGCAGCTCATATAGGGCAACTAAATGACTTGGTGAGATCCTGACTCAATAAAACAAGTGCTGGGGTTGTAGTTCAAGGTAAAGGCCGTGCATTCAACCCATAGTACTGCAAAAACCAAACCAAACCAAACTGCACATTCTCCAGCCACTCAGACTTATGAGCCAGAGACTCTAGGGTGGGGTTCAGCAAACCTTCTAGGTAACTCTGATGCACATTCAAGTTTGAGAACCACTGCTTCATGTGCTCAAACTAGGCGATATGAACAGACATGTCCATGGCAGCATTGTACAAAATCCTCAGATTGGAAACCTTGCTGCTATCCACAACAGAAAAGAGAATTCCATTTTACCATATCCAAAAAGCCATAAAAAGTAGATGAGTCACTGTTAGGCTCACTACATGGACATGTAATGCAAACATCAAATGGAGAGGAAGAAGTGTACCACAAAGACATATACCATGTCATTTCACTTGCCTCAAGGTCAACAGGTAACTCTCAACAACACATTACTTAAGAATATTAAGAGAGAAATATTTCCTTAACCAGTTAAGAGTTTATTTGAGCAAACACAAAACAAAATAAAAAATCTGGTCACTCCCAGAATCACAGCAGATTGAGGGAACTACAACCAACAACATAGACAGTATTCATGGAAAAACAGAGTTGAGACATACAGAACAACTTACTTAGCTGCAGCCTGTTGGTTGGTTACAGCTTAACTAAACGGTTTCTCTTCAGCTAGAATGAAGAGAACTCAGAAATGCTCGACTGGGAGGACACTGTAACCTACAGATGACACATCAGATCTGGAGACACAGGATGATGGTGCTTAGAGTGATACTGATGCCTTAAATTTGGTCAAACTCTCCCTCAGCAAGAGCATGACCAAAAGAGAGCAACTGTTAAATAATCAGTCAAAATTCTTGTTTCTGACAGCATTTTGGAGATAAGCACCATTTCATGATTTTAGAAACATCTTTTACTATCATCCTTCCCTTGTTTAACAGACTCAAATACACCTAGCTTCACCATACTACATCAAAACAAGACAGTCCTGTTTGCAGAATTTCTTCATTAAAAACATCAAACTGGCATTATGTTATGCAATAAATGACCATAAAAATGAGTGACATTCAGAGTTCAACCAATCATCTATTCCTCGACATAAACAAAGGTAACAGTGACAGAACAAATCTCTTCATAGCATTTAGCATTATCAGTAATCATCTATGTTTCCTTGTTATGTGTGTAGATGTTTCTCCTGATGAAAGCAACTATGCCTCTTCCATCTGTCATTATGTCTGTGGCTGTAGTAGAAAGTGTTGCATGAAGATGGTCAAATATCTGTGAAATGCCACCTACTGATCACCAACCTCAGCTACCTTTTTGTGACACTATTCAGTATTTTCCAATGAGAACACATTCTGCATTTTCTCGGTGAAAGTGTTGAATGGCTACTCTTGCCTGTTTTTTCTTACTGTTTTTCCTGTAGCATACCCCAATAATTAAGAGCAACTGGAAAATCTTGCATTAGAATCATATTAGTTCTGCAACAAATTTTAGTACATCTTTAAAATGACTCATTTTATGAATATCTACCATATAATCTAGCATAACCTTAAAGTAACTAAAAGAAATTCCTAAACCATAAGCAGCTCACTTACCAATTTCTATTTTTATTTACCTAATGTACTGGTTCTTAATTATATTTCCATTGCTCACGTAAAAAAAAAAAAAAAACAGTGCAGCTCAGTGGAAGAGCTTTTGCCTAGCGTGCAGAAGAACCTAGGTTCAGTCTCCAGCAACTGTGTGCCCATACACACAGAGCCACTGAAGCAGTTTGGGAAATTTCATTGCAAAACATGCCAGATGACTTTAGACTGAAGGCACCTGAAAGAACATCGAAGTACAAGGCTTTGGTTCCCCAGCATTCACCTCCAGAGGGACACAGATGTTTTCAGTCCTCTCAGGAGAGCTCTTCTGGCACTTAGATAAGACCTCATGCCCCAATATCTGTTCCTCTGAGATCCCATTCATCTTCTGAAAAATCACTTTTTCTGAGGGTTTTCTCTTTACCCAGCACCAGTATTTACTCATTTTGGCAAGAGGGTTGAGCCACAAGACCCTTGCCTCCTTCCCCTGGTTTAACTGGCCTGCCTAAGTAATGCTCTAAAGGAGATTGTAGGTCTGCCCCCTACTACCTGCCAAGACAGGAATACTCTAAGGAGAAAGCCTAGTTAAGGCAGAGTAGTCAAGAGTCCTCAGTCTCTGCCTCCTTCACTACAAGGGCTTTAGTGATTGACTCTTCTCTCTTTCTAGGTACAGAGGGAGAGACCCTAAAAAAAAAAAAAAAGACTTTCCCCTCAGATAAAAATATACCTCACTAAAGTCTCAAATAACCAAAACAAACAAACAAACCCCAAAACAGGCGACTTTTCAACTCAGTCAGTATTACTTACTTCAGGGTAAGGCCTGCCAGTGAACAAAGTATCTGCCACTGCAGACTAAGATATCATCAAGTGTTATTGCAAGCTTCAGATGTTAACTGAACGAGGCAAAGATGTGGCTCAAGAGGAGGCCTTAACCGACCTAAAGAGCCAACATCTAAACAACCCTCCTTCCCCATTTCATCTTCCAAAAATCTCCTGTCAGCTAATTTTAAAATGTATTCGTTCCATTACTTTTGTGAAAATTTTGGCCTCTTCTCATGCACTCTACAAATGAATATTCTTGTCAAGACAAAAACTCCCTCTTGTGGCCACTGTAATTCCTTAGTGGCATGTGCACAGCCCTGCATTTGATCTCCACTGTTTTAGTTACTTATTCACCGCTATGACAAAATACCTGACATTCACAATTGAAGGAAGGAAAGGTTCGTTTAGCTCACCGTTTCAGAAGATCTCATGCAGTCCAGGCAGTGGGCAACGTGGAAGCACATGGCAGAAGCTGGGGAGCCCCTCACCCCATTGCAGGAAAAAGACAAGTGTAGCAGGAGCCCAGCTGGTGTCTGGAGACTTGGACAAGGCTACAGCTCTTGCCACCAAGAAGCTGTAACAATGTTTCTTCTTCCTTTCTTTACTTAGTTTCAGCTGCCAGGTGAGACCCACGCCCAGGTGGGTGGCCCCTCCTTACTTCTTGGTGCAGAAGTCAACAACAAACACCTGAAGGCTCTACCCTGCCCCTCCCACCCCCGCCCCCAACACAATTTGACACAATCTTTCCAGGTCAAACCTAAAGCACCTGCCCCTTAGCCAGGCCTTAACTCCCCAAAACAAACAGTTCCACCCTTACTCCATTACAACCAAATACATGAAGTTTTTGGAGGATATTTCAGATCAAAACCATAGCACCCACCATCACCAAAGAAACCAACAAACAAAAAACACAAATAAAATAAGATTTCTGGTAAGTTTGGGCCATTTATCTAAAGTAAATTTAGGTTCTAGGAATTCTTATATGTGAAACTGGGTGAAATTTCACAGACAGGAAGGAGTTCCAGTCCTTGAATCTAGTTTAGTTTCTGTGTGACCCTTAAAACAACCCCAATCCACAATGTAATCCTCAGCACCATCCCGAAGTTATTCATTCTCTCATGGTACAAATAAGCCCTGGAGCTCTAGAAGGTCTAAACTCCTGGAACCTAGTGAACCCTTAATTTGGGATTTCTAGCAACCTTACATACCTAACAGAACTTGTTGGGTTTTTGTTGTTGCTGTTGTTTTTCTGTCTGATAGCAGTCATACAGCCTGAACTACTCTACAGGACCCAGCCCTGTTCCTACTGAACCCAGTTCAGTGTCCATCTGGTTCAGACACCTGAGCCTTCTCTACTGAACTCAGTCCTGTTTCTGTCACAATTTCCTAAACCAGTCTGGACCAAAAATTTTGCTGTAAGCTTAGAAAACAAATCACAGAGATCTTACCTACAGTTCCCAAATGCAGCAAGAAAATGGCGTACATGAGCCCAGCAGGTCCCTATATTCATTTACAGTGTGCTCCTGAGGGTTGCTGGGGCTTTGCTCCAGATCCTGCTGACTATACTAAAACTTTTCAGATGAAAAATTCCTTAGTTCAATTCAATTTAGTAGAATTTGTTTGAACAAAAACTCCTGAATCAAACAACTCCTGGAACCAGAGCAAATTCTGAGAACTCTAACAATATGAGCAGACATTTATAGGACAGCAGAGGCAAGACTTGGAAAACAACTTAATTGGCTACAGCCTAGTCAACCAACCAGCCAACTGATTATATGCCTGCCTAGTCAATTTCTGTGGCTTAATTAGTTAATTTGCAACAGGCCCTTCTACAAACAACCAAAGCTCAGTTACTGTGATTAAACTGTACCGATCTTTTTTGTTGGGTCCAGAGCAGTCACTCAGTCCAAATCCATGACCTCCTATAGATGATGATGATGCTTATGATGATTATTATTACTATTAGTAATAGTAGTAGCAGCAGTAGTACTAGGGATTGAACCCAAATCTTTTGCACTGAGCTACATCCCAAGCCCTTTATTAGTTTTAAGTTTTTCACTTAGACACGGTCTTGCTGAGTTGCTAAGTTGTACTGACTAGGCTCAAATCTGTGATGCTAGTATAGCCTCAGGCTCCAGAGTGCTGAGGTTACAGAAGAACATTATTTAACAGAAATACGTGTATATGTAGCACTCTCGTGAAAAGAACTTCAAGGGAAGCTATAAATTGGGAGAGTGGTTCTGTTTATAGGCAATGAAACAGGATGTAATTGGGGAACAGATCACAGGTAGTAAAGATGGGTGAATATTTTTGGTTTTTTGCTAGGTGGTAGGTATATTCCTGTTCATTTTACTAGTCTAAAAATACAGTCTATTTTTAGTGAGTCTAAAAGTTTCCATCACAGTAAATAGAGGATTACATCATTGAGGTCAATGCAACAACTATGGCAAGCCTGCTCAGCTTGGCAACCTGAGTCCCAGGTGTCTTGCTGTGAGATACAACTTTCAACTGATGGAGACAATTCTGGGTCTCATGATGGAGTAGAATTCTGAAGGATTTAGGAAAAGGGGATTCAGAGACCTTTCTTCTCCACTTCGTGAGGGAGCACTGTTGTCCATTTTGCCACCTGCCCTAACTGTCCTTTTTGTTCTCCCTTTTCTCCCACACAGGTCAGGAGTTTTATCCAGGCCTGTGTGGAGAATTTTTTTTTTTTTGATGTGGCAATGATGAGTATTCTAATATGATTCATAATAGAAAAGGAAGGAAAAAGTTGCTAAGGTTTTATAACAACATGGTTATGCACAAAGTGGAATGCAGGAAAGCAGGCAAGCAGGCTGGAGCTGTGGGCCCCTAGGAGAACATTCCCTGGGCTGTTGCTATCCAGGTACCTGGTGTTACTGACTCATTCATGATAGGTAAGAGCTGCAAAAAAGAGTCTACTGTTGATAACTTGTTTCTCATGTAGACTACTGGGCTCTGCTTGTGGGTTAGGTCATAGCTGCATCAATATGTAAAAGAGCTGGAAGGTTTCTGGGGACAAGGAGGGACTCTTCTCCTTTGGGGACTTTTCCCTCAGGGACAACCTGGAAGTATCTATGCAAGGCTTGGGGCTGACCACCTAAAGAGGGTTTAGTGGGTGCTCTCAGGAAATAAGCTCTCCTAGAAGCCTCTTTTAACACAGAAGTCCGGACACAGATCCTGCCATCTGGGCTGTTGGCAGATCTCAGTGTCCGTGACACAGTCAGGCCTGGTGGCTGGGCTGGGCTGGCAGTGGCTTCTCAGAGAAATGTCAGCCAGGATAACTGTGACAGAAGGCTCATATTTGAGAGTAAAAGAACAGTTTGTTAGTTCCATGAACATAGTCCTGACTTTAGGGTTACAGGGAGAAGCTAGGCACCCAGAAGACCCAAAGGAACAGGGTGCTGCAGTTCTCTCCTGGCCCTCAGAACAGCAGGGTCTTCCCTGACCAGCTCCCCTCTGGCAGAAATCAGCTGGGCAGGAAGCAAAGATTGGCTTGTACAAAGGATTCTAAAATTTAACCTTGAGAATGTTCATGGACTTGGAGAGAAGACAGGAACAGTTTCCTTCTACTGAAGGTCTTGGTCATGAAGGTTGCACTGCACCTCATAATTACTCCTACCTGGACTACATCGCTTTATTTATGCTGCTGAAAAAACATCAGATTCTAACCAGTAACTATCAGCTGGCTTAGTCATAGGGTTATAGAAGGGTCAAGGTTCTCTAGACTTCAATTAAATTTTTTTTTTTTTAAATCTAGTGGTGCTGTCAATAGAACCCAGGGCCTCATGCATGCTAGGCAAGCACACCACCACTGAGCAACACCCTCAACCTCTAGACCTCAATTTCTTGATTTCAGCACGAAGGTAATTCCTTTGCTACTGTCCTGCAAAAGAATAAAAAGGGCTGGCCCAGTGGTGCAGGCTTGTAATCCCAGAACCCTGGGAAGCTGAGGCAGGATTGCTTGTCTCAAAATCAAATGTAAAAATGGGCTGGGGATGTAGCTCAGGGTGCAGACCCAGAACTCAATCCTTAGTGTACACACACACACACACACACACACACACACACACACACACACACACATACACACATACACTGGATTTCCACAAGGTCTCTGGGGAGGAACACCATTTAATCAGCTGAAAGATAATTATACTTGAGACTTTAATTCTGTCTTATTACAAGAAGGGAAAGAAAGAGCTAAGAATCAAATGCTCCCTTATTTTTCAGAATAAGAACTGTTAAAGTCTTTTTGGAAAATATTTAAAGTTGTTAGATTTGGTATCCACCATCCACCTTAAATTTACTAGAAATAGCAGGTTCCCCTCTAATGAAAATAACTATAAAAATAGCAGTAATAACACAAAAGGTCAGGACTGATGTAAATTAAATCTACTGATCTGTTTGGTCACTCTATTAATTTAGATCGATGGCATGTTCTAGAGAGATGCGTTAGTAGGAATTTTATAAATTGCACCTGTTAAGTATTGACATTGCTGCTTTGTCCCTTGATCATCCCAACTAGCTTCCTTTTGGAGATCTATGTGGTTATTAATTTCCTAGCAATACAACTATAAAGATGTTATCTATTAGGTGCCACGGCCTGGCTGTTTAGAAACAGTGAGGGGTGGGAATTGAATAGTGGATGAAAATGTTAGCTATAATACGAAGAGTCTGCTCCAAAATCATATCCCCAAAAGGCCTGGAGGTCAGCTCTGCCTATGGAGACCACATTCTCTAAGACTTAACACATCCTACTTGTTAAACACCAGGACACATAGAAATATATATCCACCAAAGCTCCTTGAGATATTCCTATGACATCATGTATTTCTGGACATGATGTCTCTGTTCTTCCAGCGACAAAATAAAGAGATGATGTCTGCCTTTGATTTGCCAGAGAACTCCTAAAATTCAGGACTGATTTTCAACAAAATGACAAAAGAGCAAGACATATATTTAAAATCTTGATATTTAAAAATCCCACCATCACCTCTAAGGTAATCATCCAGTGTATCAACTGGGCAGGCCCACTCACATGCCCCCACTTGGGTGCCATGCCTCATTACATTTGCCAAAGCCATCAGAGCCTCTGTGCTAGCTAGCCTAGGAATTACTTCCTGCTAACACAAGGGAGGCCGGCTTTGATGTCAAGATTCAGTGAGCTATCGCTGAGCAAGTTCTTGAAATCTACTGCAGGCAGGTTCTTGAAGGGCATGGACCGTCCCTTACTTATATTGTTCTTTAATACATCAAACCCTCATACTTAGCTGGGTATGGCAGTGCCTACCTGTAACCCCACCTGATCAGGAGGCTGAGGGAAGAGGATCTAAAGTTCAAGGCTAGCCTAGGCTATACATCAAGTATGATGCCAGCCTGGACGATGTAGTGAGACCCTGACACACTAAAAAATCCACAAAAAATCCTTAATACCATATATAACAAATTAACTGAACAGATGACTAGATCAACATAAAAACACATTCACTATTATTTCCTTTACCTAATCTAGGTATCATTTCTATTATGAAATGTTTCACACTTGGAAATGTTTATGTTGAAGAACATGAAAGAATTCTAATGACTTGAAAAATAATTGTAGAAATTACAGTATATTTAAATAACTCAGGGGCTGGCAGAATAGAATGTGGTTACAGCACTTGGCTAGCAAGCACAGGCTCTGAAATTTATTCCTCACACCACACAAGCCAGGTATGGGGCACACACCTGTAATATCAGCACTCAGGAAGCTGAGGCAGGAGAGCTGACTTATGTTCAAGGCCAGCCTGGGCTACATAGTGAAATCAGGACCAGTCTGGACTACAGAGTGAGATTCTGTCTCATAAACAAATCACTCACTCACTCTCTGGCCCCTTCTCGAGCACACACATACCTTACTGCAGCCCCAAATATGTAACCACTCTGAGTTTTCTATTAACCAATTCCTTGTTTCTGTTGATAGTTTACCATATAAAAATGTATTCCTAAGAGAGCTGGAGGAATGGCACAGTGCTCAAAATGTTTACCTAGTATTCTAAGCATGGTGGCACATGTCTGTAATTCTAGCACCTGGAGGTAGAAGCAAGAGGATTGTCACGGGTCCAAGGCAAGCCTGGGCTCTGTAGTGAGTTTAGGATCCGCCTGGGCTACAGAGTGGGACCCTGTCTCCGACACAAAACAAAAGAACCCAGAACAAAACAAAATGTATTCCTAAGCAGTATATCATCAATTTTTGCATATTTCTGATGGATTTGCAGATACAAAGGAAGTCTGCCACCACTACGATGCTACATTATGAAGGGCTTCTTAAGGGGTTAAGACCCAGAGCCTATCCAACCCCCCCCCCCATACCTCCCCCTTTTTTCCTTCTTGGTAGTCACTTTTAAAGACCATTAAAAAACAGGACATTAAATACAATCACATATTGGGAATTTAGAAAGTCACTACCTATGTCCAGGGAAAAGTTCAGAAATCCTGGAGAAGATCCCTTAATTTTACACTTTTGGCTGATACATGGCACAGAGTTAGACATCAAACAAACAAACACAACCGCAGAAAACTCTGGGGAAGGGAAGAATCTGATTTCCAAAGTTACCAAAGAATAACATGTATTGTTGTATTGTATTGTATTGTATCATATTGTATCGTATTGTATCATGTTATATTGTGCTGTGATGGGGTTCAAACCCGAGGCCTTCACACTGAGTTACATTCCCTTGCCCACTAGTTTTGATTCTGAGACAGTCTCACCAAGTTGCTAATTTGCCCAGGTTGGGCTCAAACATGCGATTAGCCTCACAAAGTGCGGGGATTACAGGACTGTGCTACTAGACTTGGCAAAGCATAAGATTTAGACGTCTAGTTTTCAAGAAAAAAAAAAAAAGAATAGAACAGAAAAATATGGTCAACTCAAAAAATTAAAGAATGATGGACTAACTGTGCCTATTAGCAGACTCCAAGAACAACTGTCTTAAAAATAAAGAGAAAGGAAGTCATGTACAATATTAAGAAAATGATGTATAGACAATTTGGAAGTATCAATAAAGAGGTCAAAAAACATAAAAAAGAATCTAAAAGAACTATAGCTGAAAAGCACAATTAACAAGTAATTCATTGAATTAAAAAACATATTGGTGCAGGCAAAATAAACATTCAGCAAATGTAAAGACAGAACAACTGAAATTATTAAATGAGTAACAAAAAAAATCTGAAGAAAAATAACACCTAAGGGCCATGTGAAAACACCATGAAGCAGACTCACATATGCATCATGGGACTCGAGAAGAGAAACAAAGGATAGAGTCCATTTGAAGAAATTATGGCAGAAAATGTCAAAAATTTGATGAAAGACATGAATACAAACATCCAAGAAGCTCAAGGAACTCCAATAGAACAGCTCAAAAAGACTCACATTGAGACATATTTAAATCAACTTTTGAAAGTCAAAGAAAGAATTGCAGAAGTAGCAAGACTGGGTTTTACCTGTGATCTGTCACATCCAGGGGTGTGCAGTAAGATTGAGAGAAATCTCATAGGCCAGAAGGAAATGGATTGATATATTGAAAGTAGTAAAAAAAAAAAAAACCAAAGAAAACAACAAAGTCACCAAGCAAGAACCTAATTATCTGACAAAACGACCCATCAAAAATGAGGAAACTTTTAAGACACTCACAGATACACAAAGGATGACTAGCTCTGTGAGAAGTACTAAAAGTTGAAATGAGAGGACAATAGACAATGACTCAAAGCCACGTGAAGAAACTGGGCATCTCCAGTAGAGACTATATTTAGAATTACAAAAGACAGTTTTATCATAACCTTGGCTTGTAATTCTATATTTTGTTTTCACATAATTTAAGACTACAGCGCTGAGAGAACAATTATTAGTCTGGTTTTGGACACACTATAGATAATGTAATTTTGTGACATCAATAATCTAAAAGATTTGGGGATGGAGCTTTATCAGACTAAAGCTTTTAATATGCTACTAAAGTTGGTATACATTTAAAGTAGAGTGTTACAATTTAGGATGCTGACCCGTGGAAAGGCTCAGGTGGTAGTGGGAGCATCTCTGAGTGTGGACAGCCCTGTCCTCAGGGGAGGGAAGCCTGAAGAGGTGGGAGAGCTTTGCTTGGGGGAGGTGGAGTGAACAAAACACCTCAGAGGCCATCAGACTCTTAGGTTCTCTCTCACTGCCTATTCCCAGCACAGAACTCAGAGGAATTTTGTGGTACCCTGACTAGTCCTGAGATGACTGTAGGTAGAAGGCAACTCATACCCCAAAAATCTCATTTCTCGAGACCAGTAGGAGTGGAGCCCCTCCTTCTTATCCCAGGCCCAGGATGGCCCACAGCTCCGGTTGCATCATACCCAAATTCCTAATTTTCCCCTGCTTCCAGACCTTTACCAGAAATCACATGGTCAGACCTGCCATGCAAATTAGGCTATTTTTAGATTCCCAAATCCCTCCAATCAGTAAATGACTCTTGCACTGTTACCCTGGCTGACCCACCCCTTTAAACTGCTTATAAGCCTGGCCCTCACCTCCAATAAAGGAGCTACTACACTGAATCAGTCTCCTGGATGTGATTCCGTTGTACTCATGCTGCGTGAGACCATGTTCCCCCAGACTTCACTGGTTCCTGATCGCCAGTGGCCCATGGTGGCAGGGACCCTGAAGACCTCTACACAATTTCTGCTCACTCCACACACCCTCATAGCCATTTAAAAGAACCTCTCAGCTAGGCCTTTAAAGTGAAGTCCCTCAACAACAGAAACATGGCAAGAAGACAATGCAATAAGACTCACAAAGAAACACCTGTGACCCCAGAAACTAATGTCATGGGCCCTGAAACAGTGGTACTCATAGGGAAAGAAGTCAATAAGCAAATAGACCAGCTGGTTTCTGTGCACAGTCAGTCCAAACAAGATATTCTTAGAGAAATGCAAGTAATGATCAGTGGGTTTAAAGAGGAACTTTTTTGAGTCTTTTCTTTTTCTTTTTGAGACAGGTTCTCAGTTCTCGCTCTGTGGCCCAGGCTGGTACCGAACTCACTGCGGAGCCCAGGCTGGCCTTGGACTCACGGCAATCCTCCCGCCTCAGTGCTGGGATTACAGGCACGCACTACCATGCCCGGCTCATGTGGTACTGGGGAATTGAACTCAGGTACTTGGCACTTGTGAGGCAAGCACTTTAACCACGGAGCCATTCCTCCAGGCAAGAGGAACTTCCTAAACAAATAGTGGTCCTAATGGAGTCAAAGCTTACTGAGCATATAGAAGACACATATAAAGAGATGACTGAGGTAAATAAGGAAATGCAAGACATGAAGGATCATTTGATAGAGAGGAAATTTTGAAAATATAGCTGACATTCAGGATATGAAAAACTCATTTGAAAACAGGGGAAGTTGACTCAAATATCATGAGGACATAATATCAGACCTTGAAGATAGGCTAAGGAAACAAATGCTATAATTAGACACAACTACAAAATTAGAAACAAGCAAAGTAGCTGGATACAACAGCTAGTGGAAGACTCAGAGAACCAATCTCCGAATTATGGATGTGTGAGAAAGAGCAGAAGACAGCATCAAAGGCACAAAGAATTTATTCACTGAAATCATGCAACAAATTTTTCCCAAATCTTGGAAAAGAAATTAATTTTCAGGTACAGAAGCTTATAGAATACCAAATAACCTCAACTGGCAACAAAACTCACTATGACGTATCATAATCAAAACCTCAGAAATATAACAGAGATTATTTAAAGCAGTTAGAGAAAAACATTATTCTACCAAGACAAACCCATCTGAATTACTGCAGATCTCTCAAAGCAAACTTTAAAGGCCAGGAAAGCTTAGAGCAAAATCTTTCAAGCTTTAAAAGACAGCAAGTGTTAACCCAGGCTGTTGTATCCAGCAAAACTATCTCTGAAAATTGAAGGGGAAGTAAAAATTTTTCATGACCAAGAATCCCTAAAGAAATGTACAACCACTAACCCAGCACTGCATAAAATACTTAAAGGGATCTTTGAGAGAAACAGAGAGACAAGCAACACCAAAGCACATGGAGGAAAGGAAACATCTAAAGAGAAACTGTAAAAAAAAAAAAAAAATAGACATCAATCATTTTATTGGTATCCCCCTAAAACAGTACCTGTTTTCTCATAAAGTCTGTGAAACTTCTTCCCATAATTATTATTTTTATTACTAAAAATTACATATTTTATTAGTAAAAATAACAATAATTATATTCAACATTGAGACCGTGTCTCAAAAAAAATTAACTCATGGTTCCATAGAGAACATTATGTAGAAAACAGGGAAGACATTTTTCCAGTATTGCACAGGCGGCGCTAAGGCTGAAGTGTAACAATCTGAAGTTAGAACCAAAGACTGAGTTGCATGTGGCATTTCTGTGTAGACTATACATGATTACTACTAACCTACATCCAGGCAGCATGGTAGAACCTTCTTTAGCACATTTTGTAGGTCACATTAAAACAATGTTGAGAGTTTTCTGAGAGTTTTAGGTACTGAGATGGATGTTAAATATCACCTAAATGCCCATGTTTTACAGACGTGGTCCCCCAGCGGCACTACTGAGATGACATGAAACTTCTGACGGGTGGCCTTCTGGGAGGTCCTGACATCACTGGAGGCATGCCTGGAATGGGCAATGGCACTCCAACCCCTTCATTTCTCTCTCTGCTTCCCTTTTGGTGAGGTGAGTGGTTTTGCCGTTACATGGTATTGCCATAATGTAGTGCCTCACCACAGGCCCAAGAGCAGTCAGCCCAACTGACCATGAACTGGAAACTTCAAAACTCTGAGCCAAAATAAATCTTTTCTGTGACAATCTCAGGTACTTTGTTACACTAACAGAAAGCTAACACGGCTAGAGATACTTGAGGTTCAGCAACCTAATGAAATATGGTCATGGAAAATGTGGATGTTTAGGAGCAGAGAGACTAGAAAATGCAAAGACTTTAACACATGCAGAATAATTAACAATATTTTAAGCTGTCTGGAAGGCCATTTAAAAAAACAGTATTAGCAACTGTTGGAAAGACTCTAGTCGGTGACTTGAGAGAACCAGGAGAGAAAATGTGGAGGCAGAGAGGCTGGTGGTTGTAGCCCAGAATGAATTTTAGCAAGTGACACTTCTTGATGGTAAATAAAAGCAGTCAGGTGGCAAAATATCTTTAACAACAGAAAGCAACTGACAACCTTGAGGTGAGATGGGATTTTTTTCTGGTAGTTGGATATTCAAATAGATAGGTACACAGAATAGGAGCTCTCAATTTTCCAGTTCAAAAGAATAAAAGGGGAAATGAGAGACAGGTGAATAATATACAACAGAAAATGAGATATTACTCCCACTGTCTATTTTTGATCCTTCATTTCCATGAATCTGTACCTGATAAGTAAAAATAATCTTTCCATTTTACTCTCAAGAGAGCTGACTTCTCTGACACATAATTTAAAGTGCTTCATACTTTTATTTCTAAAAAAACTATATTTAAAATGTTTTATTCAGAGATCTGAAGAAGTTATTCAATTTATTAGCAAGATATATGGGCAGGAAAATTCTTTTCCCATCCACATTAAGAGAATGTAGAACGGTATTCATCTCTCAGAAAGGCACATCGGGCTGTGATTAACTCTGACAGGAAGCTTCTTTAGAAGTTCCACATGAACTCCTTTTAGGCTCTGGGGCTAAAATAATTTATCAGTCATTTGATAGTGTCTGGGATCAATGTCCCTGGGTGACAAGAGGAAGGCACTGGGTCTGACACTGGCCATATAGTGCTCACCTTGTTCTAGAAGCAACTCCTCACATCACCCACATCACCCCAGAATCAGCAGTGTTCCCAAGATCGGCAGGTGACCAGGTAGATTTCTCAGCATAGACCCAGTCTCATATAGTTCCATATTGTAAACTGGTTCACTCTCCAGCTATCAGATCCCAGTTCTCTGGCTCGAGAGCCTGTTTTTCCCTTTCTCTGAGTCTTTTCAGAGGTGGACCCATTCTTTATAGACCATGTAATGCACTATGTGTTTCAATTCATCTCCATCTCCTATGTGCTTCAGCTGTTTCTCCCATAGGGGTATGTGACCCTTGGAGACAGTGTCAATTTGAGGGAATTAGGAGCCATGCCTGGATTAAGGTTTAGGAACTATGCCTACATCAAGCGATTAGGAACCACTCTCGATTAGAGTGTGAATGATGTGTGGCCCAGCTAATGAGGGAAGAACACCCACCCGGATGTGGAAGGCCCAAATGGAAGTATATAAAAGGAAGGAAGAAGAAAGGTTGTTACAGCTTTTTCCTCTAAGGAGACACTGCACTTGATGGGAATTGGCTTCCTGTTTGTGATGTGAGGAGCAGCCTCCACCTCTGCCTCTGCCATGTAGTTCCATTGCTACCAGCCACCTGTAAGTGGACTGTGACCTTTTGAAACTGTGAGCTAAAATAAACCTTTCCTTCCCTAAATTTGTGGATGTTGGGTACTAAGTCACAGCAACAAAAAAGTAACTAAGACGGGAATTCTGCACTTCTTCCTGCCCACAGGGTCCATTGCATGCCCTTTCACTGTCCGTGTCCCTCTGCCAGAACCTCTCATTTGCTGTCTATAGAGGGCAGCTTTTCTGTCAGCCTCCCTAAGTTGCCCCTGAGGTCTTAGTTATTAGATCAACCTTTGTCTTCATTTTCAATGCAAAAATCCTTCATCCCAATGTGCCCACAAGTAAAGCAGATCACATCAGGGCAAGACAGGCAGCTATGAGACATGTCAGGACAGGATAGATGAGCCAGTGAACAAGCTGTGTGGCAAATGCTCATTGTTCCTGATAACATTAGGGAAACTATTTTCACAGAGGATTTCACCTCAAACCATCAAACAGATTGTAAATCCAAGAATGTTCTCTTGAGAATTATCACCTCAGTTTGATCTAAATAGCAAGCTCCACTCAAAGCTGACCTATTTAGACAAAACTCCTTTGCACACACTCTACGCTAGAGGAGAGGCAGTGAGTCGGTTTCAGGCTCCTTGGACATCACACGAATAACAAGCTGGGATGAATCCCAGGTTTCCCTGGAAATGAGGCAGAAAACTGCAAAGAGCCAGAGCAGCAAAGGAGAAAAGAGGTCAAAGAAAGCCCAACCTAATTTATAGAAGAAACAACACTATCTGAGCTCAGATAATGAAGTAGTTATAAACAATAACAACTCTAGAAGGAAAGTTCATCATTGAATAATCTTTCTAAAAACAAACTGTAAAATGTCAGCTAATTAAAATTAGAAAATGCTCAGAAGAATGAAGTTTACATGTAAATGACACTTACAAACAGGTGCCTGTTGGGAATATAATTCTTTCCTGGACCTGTACAGCGTAATTCTGACTTTCTGCTTTTACAACTCTGATATAGAGTAGGATGAGGCCTTGGCTTTGTTTCATCATCACTTAATTAAAAAAAGTAACTATATTTGAATATTATCATTGTATTTTTACCGTATCCTCCAGTTGTGCTTTATTATGAAGTGTTTTATCTTCATCATTCTGTTTAAAAGATGTACTAGAAAAATACTTTTAATAAAATAGGAATTTAAAAACAGAAAATGAGAAGCAGGAAATCAGTGTATCTTTAAAGGCCTAATTTTACACATTTAAAAATAATTTTTTAAAAAATGAGGCTCCTGCAGCATTTTGTTTTCACTTCTTTAATAGTTTTAACAATTATCCAGAATACTGAAATTGTTCACAAACAACATAAATACAATTATCTTACTTTCAGAAGTGTCTTTTCAATGCAGTTGACTGGCTGAGCAATAAAGCAAAAAAGGTAACACCGAAAGTAAGTACCCCATGCCTATTTTGGAGGCATTTATTGAACAAAAGTCTCTCTTGCATGTCAACCAACTAATCTGGTTTGGCCTAGAATTCCTAAATAATTATGATCTGCCTCTAAAATTTCCATTATTGTTTGCAGTATTCCATTTATACTCAAAATAGCCAATGGTAATTGGGAGCACATTTTGCAAACATTATTTGATGTATAATACAATGATTAAGGCATACTAGTTAGAAATGGAAGCTTAAAATCTTGCTGAAACATAATTTTAAAGAGTCTGTAAGAAATCAATAAAATCATAGAAATATTTAATACTATACCACAGTGTCTGTTAAGTACTTGCAAAAGTTATTTAACCTTACAAGTACTTAATATAAAAATGAATTTGAATTCTTGATTTATGTTCTATAATTTTTCATTCTTAAAACATGTAAATATTTGGGGGAGTTAAATTCTGTCATATTAAACCACTTGTATCATAATTTTTCTGGCTTATTTCTTTACCAAAAATCGTGTGATGTCTGATCCATGTTTTGATGCTAGAGACTGTCTTCTCACTTGACTTCTTTCCTTGGCTTGTCTGGTAGTTCTCTAAAAGTTAACAAACATATATATGTACATGTTAGAAAAAAATGCTGGCTACAGAAGCTTAAAAACTTTATACCAATTGTCTGGAAAAATCGACTTTGTCTCTATACCCAGTTCTTGGCCATTAGGGGATGTTCCATATGACAAGGCAGAGTGCCTTAACAGCTTTGGCAAGAGCCCAGAGTGCCTAGGTCCACTAGAACGCTAGAAGAGAAAACACACAACTTTGGGAAATGATTTGCTACCCAGAAAAAACATGAAGCCCTCATTTAGGGACTAGAAGAAGCTATCATTTTCCTCATCCAAAGGTGCTCAAGGTATCTTGGGATTCCCCAAAGTGCAGTAGATAAAAAGCTCTTCCACTTCCTGTTCTCTAAGCCCAGCAGTTATGCCTAACTTAATAGATAAGCCCACATAGAAAATAAACAAGACAGACAGGAACTGGATTCTTCTATTCATCCCAGAAACAATTTTTTAAAAAATGAGAATCTTAAAAAGTACAGTAAAGGTTGCATTTTCTTTGGCTAATTCCTACGTAATGAATTTGTTAGTAATTTCTACAGGTGAGAAATGTAGAAAGCAGTTTTGTTTACAAAAAATGTGCTAAGGGGCATTAGGTATAAGGGCTAAAATACTTAAATGACCTAAATATTCATCAGTAGGGGAATAACTAAGTAAACTAACAGAAAATGATGCAGCCATTTTAAATGTTATCTATTATGGACAGCAGAAGAACCTGGGAAAATGATTATACCTTGCCATAAATAGAAAAAAATTGCATATTGAATAAGGTTATTTCAACAGGTAGATTCTACAACCTTTTGCTGGACCACATGTTAAAAATTCATCCTGCTAGATAAACAATATATCATTTTTCCCTTTCATTTTAAGCAACAGATAACCACTCAAATATGTGTCAAAGTTAATAAGTTTCATACTTAAGCCAGCAGTATAATCTCTGACTGAGGTAGTTCTAGAGATAATTTTTGAAATTTCTCAGATATTTTAGGACATCTTTTCTTCTTCATTACAAGAGATGGAACCCAGACCCCTATGCTTGCTAGCTAGGAAAGCACGTTAACACTGAGCTACATACACTCTCAGCCTTTTATTTTGAGATAAGGTTTCAGCTATTTTGCCCCAGCTGCGATCCTCCTACCTCAGCCTCTTGAGGACATCCTTAACCATACATAAATGTGCCACTGCTCCAATTCATAAAAAGTCCAGTTTGAAGGTCTGAGCTTCTTTAAAGACCATGCAATCTAGGTAGGTATTGTACTACATATATGTCTATAAAGCCAGTACTGTAGAGGCTGAGACAAAAAGATCTCCATGAGTTTGAGAACAGCCTGGGCTACATGAAGAGTTCAAGACCTGCCTGTACTATATACTAAGATCTTGCATTAAAAAACAAATAGTACACAAAAGATAATAATAATAAAAAAATAAACAATACATCCTACAGAAGATATATGCATGTTTTCTAGATGTTGGTGACTTGTCTTGGTCCTAGATCAAATAAAGAAGCTTTTCTTGAGTTTATGACTGAACATTCAACATAGGTATTGAGAGGAAAGGTAAAAATATTAGGTCATAAAAGAGACAAAATGCATCTCGAGTCCCAAACCCAGGGTACAGACTCATCCACATAACTTACTACACCTGTACAAACAATTTTCTATTGGGGTTCTCAGGATGAAGTTAAAGCTGCCGGTGACTGTCACTGACCTCTTTATGACAGACTGTACACAAAGTCTGCAGGTTGTCCAGGGCGCACTGTCCTCCTCCTTCAAATACTGGCTTGATGTGATCCACTTGCCAGAAATGTCCTTCTGCTGGGTTTCTTATCATTTCATTCAGCTGCAATAGGAATACAATATCAGCAATTTTCAACATACACAGTGTAGGAATCGTTGCTTTTGCATTGTGCAATAATGTTTATATAGCAATATCATGGAAAAAAATAACTTTAGGTAGCTTTTTATAGCCTTAATTGTGAGAAGCAAACCCTCAAGCTTAGTAATTTGAAAGTAATAAAATGTGTTTCTGAAAAAGTTTTTTTCCCTTACCTAATCCATTCTGAAAAATTTATATGCTAACAAAATACTAAGATTCCTGGGGAAATCAGTTGTTTCTACACCTTTGAGTTAGTTTACATATTCTAAATCATAAGTGAGAAAAGAATGTGAACAAATTGGAAATTTGAAATTCCTCAATATTTCTAACTTAAACAATCATTAATTATTGACCTAAGTGTGTTTGTTACTATATCAGTGGGAGTTTAATATTAATAGTTATTTCCCAGAATTTTTATGTTATTCAGCAGAGAACTTACCAAGTTACCTGGTCTCTATTGAGATTTCTACACAGAATTCTGTAACTTGCATGTTTGGAATAAACAAAGATGTCTCCTTAAACCAGTGACAGTGTAGGCCATGCCATATATGCACATTTTTTATTTAACCATTGATGACCAGCATTAAAATGGGATGTTTTTTTATTTGCAATATGTAATTATCATACTTGCTTGGGGGAACTGGTATATTATACGTTAATCATCTTTGACTCCCAAATGGGGTCTACTGTACACTTTGCCTGAGAGAACAAGACTAACTTGGACCATGGAAGTACAACTGTTTAAATGGCAAATATATAATTTTGACAGTGGTTTTTATTTCCTTGGTCTGGGACAAGAAAAAAATTTAAATCAAATTTATGACTGCTGGCCATGGGAATTCATGGTTATTTCTTAAGTACTTTTAAGCCAGCTTATCAGACCTTGCCACAAAACAGTGACCTTATCTATTGCGCTGAACTGTGCAGAGTGCCAAGGGGCAGCACTGAGGGCAGTCAACGTGGCGCTGCTGACCTGTGCTTCTGCCTGCTTCGCTTTCTGTTCCATACAGAGCGTCTCCACTTCTGCCAGGAGACACATATTGATTTTTACTTCTGAAGTTGGTGCTGTTAGAAGCACTTCGAGTGGCACTCTTGCACATCAAGCAAATGGTATATCCTTAGGAAAAAAAAAACCATTTTGGTTCTGCTTTTTGTAACCAACTTTTTTTTTTTTTTTTCTGAGCAGCTTGTACTCTGACAGACACAGTGATCCAGAAGGTCCACCTTTAGTTTTTGCTAGCAATTGCATGGTAAATCATTTGTGGCCAGTGTTCAATATCCTAAAGTGACCTCTTCAAAGAATCATTTCCTCTAAGACTAGGTCAGCCCCATCTGTGCCTTGCATACTCCTTATTCTTACAGTACTTTTGTTTCAGATATCTACCAGGTTACTTCTGTATTTCTGGACAGGTTGCTTTCAAGATGACCTTGAATTGTGTCATTGTGCATCTTCTGAAAGCCTTCACACTGTGGCAGCATATAGTATCTGGATTATAGCCAATATTCCTAGGAGGGGTACAATATGTTCCTCATCAATTAGACCAAAGGATCTCTCAGGAACTCTGCATGTTAATTAGACAGTGTATCTTTCTAGCTATTACCTGATTTAAATGACTACTAATAAATTCCATTATCTCTGTAAATTGTAGATAAATAAAAATATATAATTGGGCTAACCTGCAGGAATTCATTCAATATTTTAGTGCGCAGAGAATCGTTTAGGAATGATTCCTTTTAAATTAAGCATACTGTAAAATTGCACATTGTGCTTTATTTTGAAATTTAGAATTATTTGGATAACAAGCTAGGAAATCCAACTGAATTTGAAAGTCAAAGTCAAAGTAAATATTGATGATAGTGTGCTGTAACAGTTTGTCATAAACTGCTTTACTAAAATTACATTTACAATGGAATGAACACATATACATACAGCCTTCTCATTGTAATCAACTATACTTTGGGAATTACCCAGTTTCTCCAACAATCAGAAAAGGATGAAGTGCTAGTATGATTATATGAAACATTAAAGACATCATGATGAAAAAAAGTATGCAGCCATATTTTGGTACTTATTTGAACAAAATACCTTCAGGAAAATATTTCTGAGACTATCTGGGAAACTAAATATCAGTCATTATTAACAAATTACAAATTAACAAATTACAGTTGTGTTGCAACAACTCATATTAGGACAATATTTGAAAGAAAGGGGAAGTGGGAGTAAGGAAGTAAAGAAGGAAGTCCTTACTTATGAGACATAGAAGAAAACCCTTGAAGGCTCAAAGACACTGTTGCCTGGAATTTGCTTTAAAATATTTTAGGAGTTAAAACAGAAGTGAGGCAAGGACCAAATGAAAACAAATGGCAAAATGGGGACAACTGCTAATGCTGGGTGATGGGTATGTGGACTGAGATTCATTACTCTCTCTACTTTTATATCTATATTTGAAACTTTGCAGGTTAAAAGGTTATAACATAAGTGGAATGAATTGATAGTCATCACTCAGAACATGAATGTGTTTTATCTGTCACATGGCTATCATTTACCTTTTCCAGTGGGAGTTTTGAAGTCCAAGTAGCATCCAGAAGATTCTTCCTCTGACTTTTAGGGGCATCTCTTACATGTAAAAAGAGTTCTTGTGCATTCATATTACATAGCTGACACACACCATGTTCAATTTCAAATACTCTGGCTCGCAGGTAACTATTATTAGATCGAATCAAAAATTCCTCCTGACATTTCAGAGTGCAAAACCGTGAATCCCAAGCATTTGTTTCACACTCATGCTGCTTGATTTGACGAGTGGGATTCTGACAATAAAGGCAAAGTGGATTTCCTTCAGTATCCATAGCTTGCAAATAACCTTTGGATGTGGAAGCCTTCACATCAAGCTCAGCTTGGGCTGTAGAGGGATTTAGAGATGGGATACAGGCTCTATCTTCAAGAAACTTTCTGTAATTGGACAAAACATTGAATAGGTAACTAATGAATGCTTATGCTAAAATAGTCATTACTTCATATAAACGTTTTCAAATCTAAATAGGACAGGGTCCACAGATTTTGTGATTCAGTGTGGGAAAGAGGTAGCTATAGTCAGCATTCTGTAGCCTATAGCAAGCAACAAAGAATGGTATGTTAAAAAATTAATTTGATATATGCAGCATCTTGGAAATTTAGATGCCTCTATGTTAAGACATCAGACTACGAAATATCTGCAGAAGTTGGAAAATTAAAAATTAGAAAATGTTTTTCAGGCTAGGAAAGGAAACGCTAATGTAAAACTCCAACTAAAGGTTAGTGGCTAGCTTCCTCTCTAACTACGGTGGGTCACATAACTCCATTTTTCAGAGAGGTGTCCCCTGGCTTATAGTATATAGGGAGTCTCCAGAGTCACACAATGACAGAGTAAAGTAGCTCAGTGCTTAGAGGAGGTAGAACAGAAAGTTGTTAAATATCCTATCTTCAGTGTTGATCAAATTAAAAGTAGGAATGAAACACGATAGGGCATGTGATCAAAAAAAATCCTTTCAAGAATGAAGGAATTGACCAGGCCTGTGGCATACACCAGCAACGTCATCTCAGGAGGTGGAGACAGAATGCAAAGTTGAAGCCAGTCTGGGCAATTTAGTGACTTTGCAAGACTTTGTCTCAAAATCAAAAATAAAACTGGGCTGGGGATGTAGCTCAGTGTAAAAGGCCGTGGGTTTGATCCCCAGTGCCACAAAAGTGGGTAATGGGGAGGTCTGAGGATGTAGCTCATTGGTAGAATGCTTGCCTAGCATGTATGAAGCTGGGGTTCAATCCTTAGCACCACTCCCTGATGCCCCCAAATTGTACACTACTTAATTACATTTAAAAGTCCTACAATGGAAGTAACTACTTTGCTTATTTTCCCTGGTTGTTTGCTAGAAAGTTCAAAAGAAAACCTTTTTACAATTGAAAGAGCTCAAGAGTAAGAGGAATAGTCTGGGCATGAGCTCAGGTCTTCCTGTGTCTGCCATGTAGGCAGGTCACTTAGGTCATCTGGTCTTAGGGTTCTTTGTCTCTAATTTCTAAGATGACAAGATCATGTTCCTTGTGGGGTTACTAGGAGGATGGAAGAACTACTAAATCCTGAAAGCTCTTTGTAATGTCTGAAATAGACAAAGGTAGGGTATTATTACCAAAATTAATTCAGGAACTTAAAGGTGTATTCTTATTACTATACTGTTTTCTTACTTTAATGTAGGGTCCCGTGGCCTGGAATCCTTTGTGATCAGACGGACGTGGCCCCCATCATTCTTCGCCTTGTCTATCGAGGCTACAGCAACATCTTCTTTGGTTATGTATCTGGAACAATTACATGATAAGGAGATTTCCTCTCTCACATATACATTTCCCTATTTCATGTCCACTTTATCCTTGCAAAAGCAATCGGAGGAAAAGCACGATACAGTTCAAGCATCGTGCTCTTAGTGAAAGCAGGAAATGGAATGCTCACTGGAGACTGACTGGTGTCTAGTATGTGAGAAACATAACTCTTCTGAATTAGCTTCATCAAGATTAATTTTCTAAGAAAATCAGGAGTCATTCACTGTCATTTGGGCAAATCAGAAAGTTTAGTGGAAAAGGGAATAAGAATGAAAATAATGATCAAATGTAAATACAATTGAGAGCCTGAAGGAACCTGCTATATGGGAACTTTCTAAGTACATTTATACCTTGTACTTGACATTCCTATTAAAGCCCTGTTAAATTCCCTTCGTTACAATACTGCACTATTGTTCTGGGGTAAATTGATTCTCTTTTTAGTTAAGCGTGTTCAGTGACATTTCCAGTAATCTCAAGGCTGTTCCCATTAGTATCTGCTCATACAAGATTTATGAAGTCTTCCACTGAAACAAAGCCATTCTTGAAGTGAGATTCTGTACCTTATTACACAACACTATCAATACACACAATTATTTAGGGACTAGAAGTAAAGAGGAAAGTTATTCAAATTAAGGGTTACAGGGGAATTTAAGTAGATGAAATGCAATTACCAGTTTAGTTCTTTGTAATTAGCATGGCCCAGTTTCTCTGGTTGTTTACACCTATTCCATTAAAAAAAAAATATTTTAAAGACAGGGTCTCCTCCCCCTGTAGTCCAGGCTATTCCTGAACCCACTATGGAGCCCCACCTGATCTTGAACTAATGGCAGTCCTCCTGGCTGAGCCTCTTGAGTACTGCAATTACAGATGTGCGCCACCACATCTGGCATACGTGGTGCTGGGGAATCGAAACCAGGGTCCTAAGCTTGCTAGTCAGGCAATTTAACTGCTGAGCTATTCCTCCAGCCCTCTATTGCAGGTATTTCAAAAATTCATTTAAACATGAATTTCTTCATACTTTTGAGTAGCAACAATAAAATTACAGTTAATCACAACAGAATGGTGCAATTGTAGGTAAAAATTTCAGAAATCTGCTTTTATGTTCTTAAGATAGATTTAGTGATGAACAGGTTTCTTTTTTCTATAAATTATTTTATTAATTTTGACTAGGTGATATGAGCACATGGTTTCAATTTTTTGCATTTTTACTTGAATATGTATGCTCTACAAATTCATTTACATATTAACTATACCCCTTAGGAAATTTGTGCCCATACGTACTACTTTTTGACTACTTTCCTTCTCTCCCCTTTTTCTTTTTTCACCCAGATGTCTCTTCCCTTTTTCAAGAAGTCTATCTGCCATTTTTCCAAGACATCTGTAGCATATTTTTCTTATATTAACTAATTAGTTAATTATTATTATTATTATTATTTTGGAGACAGGGTCTTGCTCTGTAGCCCAGGCTGGCCTTGTACTCATGGCAATCCTCCTGCCTCAGTCTCCTAAGGGCTGGGATTACAGGTGTGGGCCATCACGCCTGGCTTATGTGGTGCTGGGGAATCAAACTCGAGTACTTAGCGCTTGCCTCAGCACTTGCTAGGCAAGTGCTTTCACCTCTGAGCCATTTCTCCAGCCCATGAAGATATTTTCGTACATATATTTTTGGCAAACTCATATAAGATATACCACGCAATACTTAATTTTTGTGTTTGGTCCTTTTCGTTGAACATTATTGACTCAAGGTGCCCTCATTGTCTTACAAATTTTCACACCTGTCTTTATGGCAGCATAATATTTCACTGTGATATATACCACATTTCCTTGAAGGGAATTAAGTTGTTTTCAGGATTTAGCTCTTATGAATTGTGCTGCTATAAACATGGGTATGCATGTGCATGTGTTTCTATGATATGATGATTTTAACACTTTGGAGAAGATGTTTAGAAGAGCCAAACCTGGGTGAAATGGGATTTCTATATTCAGCTGAACAATTCCTAAATTGCTTTCTATAGTGGTTGTGCCAGCTTATAGAATTCCACCCAAATTGTACAAGTGTTCCTTTTCCCCCACATCCTCACCAACATTTGTTGTTTTTGAGTTCTTGATGAAACCCAATCTCATGGAGTGAGATGGAATCTCAGTGTTGTTCTGATTTGCATTTCTCTGATGGCCAATGATGGTGAACATTTTTTTCATGTGCTACTGGTCTTTTGTACTTCTCTTGAAAAATGTCTTTGTATTTCAGCTGTCCATTTTAAAAATTGGAGTAATTTCTTTTGTTTTTTTCTAGTCTCTCTTTCTATATATATTCTAGTCATAATTCTCTGAGGAGTAGCTGGTGAAATTTTTTTCTACTCTGTGGGTTCTCTCTTCATCCTGCTGATTGTTTCCTTTGTGGTGCAAAAACTTTCAAGTTTGATGTAGTCTTATTTGTTGGTTCTTGATGCTGTTTCTTGTGCAACTGGTGTTCTGTTTATGAAGTTCTGTCTTGTCCTTATCCCTTCAGGTGTTTTGTCTTCCAGCAAGTTCACTGTTTTTGTTTTGATGTCTAACTTTTTACTCCATTTTTATTTGATTTCGGTATATGGAAAAAATGTGGGCATAGCTGCAATCCTCTGCATGTTAGCTAGTTTTCTCAACATTATTAAAGATACTGCCTGTTCTCCAGTGAATGATTTTGACTCTTCTGTCAAAAATCAGACAGCTGAAAGTGTTCCGTTTTGTCTGTGTAGCTTCAATTCTGTCCCGTTGTTCTTCCTGACTTTGTGCTAGTACCATGTAGATTTAACCCATGTTGCTTTGTAAAATAGTTTGAAGTATGCAATTATGATACTTTCTGTTTTGCTCTTGCTTTAGCAATTCTGGGCCTCTTCTGGTTCCATATAAATTTTAGAGTTGTTTTTACCAGTTCTGTGAAGAATACAGTTGGTGTTGCAGTGAAAAGGTATAAAATTTTTGTCTATTTTGACAATGTTAGGTCTGCCTATCCAGGACCATGGGATGCTTTCCCATTTCATCCTCTTTTTCAGTCTCTTTCTTCAGGATTCTATAGTTTTACTGCAGAGTTCCTTCACTTCTTTGGTAAGGTTTATTCATAAGATTTTTTTATAGCTATTATACATGTGATTAATTTCTTGATTTCTTTCTCACTGGGTTCGTTATCAGTGTTTAGGAGTGTCGTAGACTTGTGAGTTGATTTTATAACCTGCTACTTTGCTTATTATTCTAGAAAACTTCTGGTGGTGGTTTCTGGGTTTGATGTAGAGAATCACATCATTTGCAAACAGGGATATCTTAACTTCTTCCCCTCCAATGCATATTCCTTTTATTTTCTTTCTCTTTCTTTCTCTCTTTCTTTCTTTCTTTGAGACAGGATCTCACTCTGTAGCCCAGGCTGGTCCTGAAGTCACTATGGATCCCAGGCTGGCCTTTGACTCATGGCAATCTTCCTGTCTCAGTCTCCTGAGTGCTGGGATTACAGGTGTACGCCACCATGCTCTGCTTATGTGGTACTGGGGAATTGAACTCAGGTACTTAGCCCTTGACTTTGTGCTTGCTAGGCTAGCTAGCAGTTTAACTGCTAAGCCATTCATCCAGCCCCTATTCCTTTCATTTCTTTTTCTTGCCTTCTGGCTACAGTCATGAGTACTGTGTTGAACAGGAAGCCAGTGCACATCCTTGTCTTGTTCTAGATTTTAGGGTAAATGCTTTTAGTTTTAGAATCATTTTGGCAGAGGGGTTGTCATAGATGGCTTGAATCAGTTTAAGGTAAGGTCCTTTTATTACTAATTTCAGAGTTTTAAAAAATCATGAATGGCTGTTGAATTTTGTCAAAGAGTTTTTTTTTTTTGGTTTTTTTTTTTTTTTTTTTGAGATGGAGCATTGTAATGCAGGCTGGTCCTAAGCTCACTGTGTAACCCAGGCTAGGCTCAAACTCAAAGCAATCCTCCTACCTCAGCCTCCTAAGTGCTGGGATTACTGGTACACACTCAGCTCACGTACTGCTGGGAAATCAAACCAGGGCCTTGACATGTGCTCATCAAGTGCTTTCATCACTGTGCTCATCCAGCCCCTTAAAGGCTTTTTCTGTATCTACTGAAATGATTATATGATTTCTATCTTTGCTTCAGTTATTATATTTATTGATTTGCAATTGTTGAATCATTCCTGCATCCTGGGATGAAGCCCATTTCGTCATAATGTATGACCTTTTTATAACTGAGTTTGCATTAGGTTTGGTATTCAAATTAGGCTTGCTCTGAGGAATCAATTTGGCAACTTTCCTTCCTTTGTGGTTTCTTGAGTTTGATGAGCATTAACATTAAATCTTCTCTGAATTTCTGGTAGGATTCTGATGTAACTCAATTGCATCATAGGATTTTTCAGTTGAAGTGTTTTTATTACTTCCTTGATTTCATAACTGATTACTGGTTTATATAGTTGTTTTCTATCTTCTTGGTTCAGTTTTGGAGGTTGCTAACTGTTCAGAAAGTTCAATATTCTACCTTCTTTTTTTTTTCTTTGAGACAGAGTCTCACTCTGTAGTTAATGCTCTAAATTCTTCAGTTTACTCAAATATAAATTTTCAAAGTAGCTTCTTATAATCCTTTGGATTTGGGTACTGTCTGTTGGAATTTCACTTTTTGCATTAATAATTGCACTGATGTGGGTTTTCTCTCCCCCCCCCCCTTTTTTTTTTGTAAGTTTAGCTAGAGCATTATCAATACTGTCAATCCTTTGAGGAACTAGGTTTTCATTTTGTTGATCTTTTGTATTTTTTAAAAGTTTCAAATCCATTAATTTCTTCTCTGATGTTTATTTTTTTATCTTTAAGCAAGTACAGCTCTACTCCTATAGTGTTGCCTCTGGCTGTAACCATCTTCTCTCCTTTGGGCTGGATCTCCTGATAACTTACAGATTTTTTTTTTAAACTGATGATTCATGTTTTTGGCATTCCCCAATTTCCAGGGTTTCCACTGCATCTTAGGCTTCTGCTTCACAATTTTATGTACTGCCTGGCTTCCAAGACCTTCGTGTAAAATCTGAGTGGAAGCCTCAGTGACTGAATTCTTGTACTATGTGTGCCTATAAAACCCACACAGTGTGGAAGTCACCAAGGTCTGCCACTGACTTGAATGGCACCTTTGGCACCCTTGGATATTCACGGCTGAGGCCTCTGAGTTCTCAGATGGTTGCACTCCAGTAGCCTTTGGCCCTATAAGATGGTCTGAGTGTACTCTTCTTAGAGCAAGGGCCTTCACCTCTCCAGCCTTTAACTGGTAAAGGTGGGGCCATGTTGATTCCTGATACTCCCCTGAGGGTGTCTTTTATAGCTCTGCTTCCGAGTGAATACTGGGCTTGCTTGCTTGCTTTCTTTTTCTTTCCTTAATTCTAATCTCTTTAACTTCCCTGTGCATTTCAGCCCCACAGCTTCAGGCCTTTTCACTTTGGCAAAGCTGAAAAACGTTTATATCAGTTTTCTCTACCATTTTTTTCCTGCTTTTTGCCATATACTTGGCTAGAAGCCGCAGGCAGTACCTATGTAACAGCATGAACACTAGCTTCCTTGAGATTTCCTCTACCAGATTAAGCAGTCCACTGATCTTAATTTCAGTATCAGGCTGTCTCTGGACAAGGGCAAAATGCTGACACATTTTCTACCCATAGCATAGCATGTGTAGATTTTAGATCAGTTGCCAATAATTTCCTCTTTCCCATCTAAAGCTTCTTGAGCCCAGCCTTTCCACTCTGCACTTCTATCAGCATTCTGTTCTTCTAAGCTCTGACCAGAATATCTCAACAAATTCAGCTCACTGCAGCTCAAGGCTTTTCTTGCTAGCATCTCCAAATCTTTAAAATTCTACCTCAAACCAGTTCCAAGGCTTTTAAACCACATTACCAGGTAAAGTCACAGCAACAACCCCACTTCTCTGGTACCAATTTCTGTCATAGTCACTTTTTCATTGCTGTAACAGAATATCCAACAGGAGGAAAATGTATTTTAGCTCACAGTTTCAGAAGGTCACAGTCCATTTATGGGAGGCTACTAATGGCGGAAGCATGTAGTAGAGGTTTAGCTGTTCATAGCATGACAGATGGAGGCTAAGTGAATGAGGGAGGGTGGAATCAGCACACACCCCTCTAGGTCAAGCCCCAAGTGTCTCCATCTTCCAGCCAGGCTTCACCTCTCAACAGCATGTAATCCTCAGCATCCTAATACATGAGGCTTTGGAGGGACATTTGAGACCCAAACCACAACACATCCCTCAGTAGCTCAATTATTCGAGTTTTGGGGGTTGATTCTTCTTCTGTTCCCACTGGATCTCCTTTGGTGAGCTAGGAGCTTTGAGTGTCTTGCATTCTTACCCTGCTGTTGCTTCTGTCGTGAGACTTACGGGTTGTGTGGAGTGAAGCTCTGTGGTCAGTAGCAGGGCTCTCCGTACTTGGATGTGTGTCTCCCTTAGGTTGGGGTTGTGTGGTGTGCTGGTCTGGGGCCTCCTCTTCAGTCAGCCTCTCGCGTGAGCTGTCCCCTTCTCTTTTGTTGCTGAGTCTCTGCATCCTGAGTGGTTATGTTTAAGTGCATCTCAGTTTTACCTCCTGCGTGCAGCACTATTTGGGCTAGTTAGTGCTGAGTGTTGGCCTTTTAGCTACAAATGGGAGCTGGGATGACTAACTGGGTGCCTCATCCTTGTGTATAGCTAATTATACCCAAATGGACTGAGGACTTTCACCGAGCTTGACTCACCTGTATCCCTTTTGTCACCCACACAATCTCTAAGGGCAGTTTCCTGTTAGTTTCAGTTGAAACAAACCTGTTTGGGTTGAATTGTGAAGCAAGGTCTTTCAAAATAGTATCTTTTCACTTCCCAATTTCGCAGGCCACAGGAAGAAGCAGCACAAGGTGGGCCTCAGTTGGGCAAGTTGGGGGAAGGAGCTGGGGCAGGGCTGCCTGCACCGGAGATATAAATTTCATATAATGCAGCCTTATTAAGGTCTATGCATATTCAGGACTTCCTGCAGGACTCCTCCTCTGACTGAGTGGAGTGCTACCACCCACAGGCTCTACCCCTTGTGGATTCCTCAACCCCTGGCAGCTCCATTCTGAGGTGTGCTGCTTTGTGCACCCTGGGGAGTTCTGAATCCTGGGCTCCTTCTTAATGTCTTGTCTTCTGTCCTTCTACAATGGGGTATGACAGGCGGCCAGATGATGAGGAACAGATAGGGCCCCTGCTGCCAATGCTGCCTTTGACTCATCTGCTGACACAGGCTCTTGTCTGTCACTGGTGTCTGCAGTTCTGCCTGGGCAGCCAAGGTCTGGGGCTTCCCAGCAACCTGCTATGTCTTTAGCTTCCACAGTGGTCAACCAGAGTTTCTAAGTTTCCACTTGGTCCGATGTTTGCTTCCTGGAGTTCTACTCAGAGCTGAAATTTTCAGGTAGTGTTTTCTTCTGTCTCAAACTTCTGGCTGGATCTGTGAGGATTCACTGAACAAGGGATCCTAAGTGGTCATCATCTTCTCAGGACAATCTCAAATTCAAATGGCATATAAGAGGTAATACGGTAAAGAGCAAGTTTCCTTTCCATTCCCATCCTCCCTTTTCCCTTTTTCACAACCTATCTCTGTTGCCATTTTTTAATGTTTTTTTGAAATAGTGTTTGTGTGTGTGTGTTTAGGTGTGTATCTTTTATGTATTCTTGCTTTTCATTGACATATAACTCATATACCCTAAAATCTATTAATTTAAAATTTATAATATAGACCATTTCAGAATATCCACAAGGTTATACAATCATAACCATTACTAATTCCAGAACATCTTTATCCAATTCCCCATTTCCAAAAGAACCTTTTACCCATTACTGCTCACTTCCCACTATACTTTTTAATTTTTAGAAATCAATGATAGGTAGTATAAACACTAATTTTCACTTCACTTTTTAAAAATTTTGCCTGTATATACACCTCAAGAGATTTTTCCAGATTCATATATACAGAACTGCTCTATTCTCTTTAATTGGTTCATGTTATTCTATAATTTGGATAATCTAATATATCCAACTAGCCTCTGATTAATAAACATTTGTATTTTTTTCAACAACTACCGTCACAAATAATGCTACAGTATCTGGACACGTTATATTTTCTACACATTAAGTTTATATAGAATAAATCCCTAGAAGTAGATTTCCTGGGTTTAAAGCTGTGTTTGCTTGATATGTGGGTAAATTTTGACAAGGTGCTCTATGGGCTGCAGCAGTGCTTGTCCTCATCAGGACTGACCGAGAAGGCCTGTGACCTTACACTTTCACTAGCACAATTCCATCATTTAAAAACATCTCTGCTGATGGTGACAGGAGCATCTTTATACAGCTTTTAAAAACTGTATTCTCATATTATGGTACAGTTGAGAAAATCTTTATATATTTTCATTCCACTTGTCTTTCTTTAAGCAAAGGAAAAAAGTTAAATTGCAGTGAGTTATTTTTTTAAGTTCTTTAACTTGCCCGTTTAGTTTATCGCCTACCTCTTGTTTCTTCAGCTATTTTGTTCCTTTGACAAAAGTACTTCACTAAAATTATTTCTATAGCTTCTGTGAAGTAAAAACTTTCCTAGCCTTGAGGGGCAATGGAATTTTAAGCTTTGCCTCAGGTATTACTGAGCCTTTAAAAGCTTAGGAACTTAATCAGGCAACTTTAAAAGATGCCGAGAAACTGAGTAAGATATTTAGCAAATATAACCCCTTGCTTTAGTTCAAGAGATTTAAACAGCCAATTTTTGAAAACCATGAGAAACAGATTAATCAACTCCAAAGAAGGCAGCTGACAACTTTTCAAACGCATTCTAAGCTGCCAATATTTAATTTTCCAGTGAGGTCTGCTGTGAAGTTCATATAAATATACTATCTCTCAAAAAGATTATGGTAAACCCCAGTTTTAGCAAATAGGAAAAAAAGAAATATTTTCTAGTAAACTAAGAGGATAGGAATGAGAGATGGCAATTTTCTCAAGGAGAGATGAGTGTGTTGGAAAATACCCACACTAGAACAGTCTTTGGCTCTGTGTTGCTGACTTGTTTGGAGAGCAGCTATAGGCAGAGGATAAATAGTTGGCATCCCAAACAAGACAGGGCTCCCACTACATCAGGCTTGTCCCTGAAAAATGGAACTCATTCAGAAACAAAAACCATCGTTTCCATTCACATCTAAGATTGAACTACACAAACGCTGGCTGCAGGCTCTCAGTTTGAATAAGGCCTGCAAACTGCTGGAGTCACTGGAGGATAACCTTGTTGGAAATCTAGCCACGACTTTAGGGGAAATTCCTAAAGCCAGTACCTAAATAAGTTTTTCTGGATCTGGGTGCAGTGTGCACATCTGTAATCTCTGCACTCTGGGAGGCTGAGGGAGGAGGACTACAAGTTTGAGTTCTGCTTAAGCAACTTCGCAAGACTCTATCTCAAAACAACAAATTTTTTAAAAGGGGGAGGGACCTGAGCATGTAGCTCAGTGGTAAAAAGTGCCCTCAGGTTCAAGTCCCATACCTGAGCAGGTAGGGAAGTTGAGATGGAAATCAAACCTCCCTCCTTATACTTCTTATACTTAAGTAACATGTAATTGTCGGCATTCTGAAAGGTGAATAAAACGGGTCTGAGAAGTTTTTTTTTTCAGTATAACAACTTTCCTTTTATGCCTACTGAGCCTGATGTTTCAATGTCTGGGGGCTTCCTGTTTCAGTTTCTCTGGAAAGTAAGTCAACAGGATAGAGGGAGGGAAAGAGGTTTAAGATTTGAGTGCTTCTCTTCAAGACTTACTGCTATTCACGCCCCATCTTTCACACCTGCTTTCAGAGATTCACAGTCATTTCAAAATACTGAGGCATCTGAGGTCTGCTAGAAGAATTGTATCTTCTAAGAGTGTCTCCTCTCTGCAGGAAGTAAGTTTCAGTTGGTGGCTCCCGCAGAGGCCTCTCTCTAATCAGTCCCAGTGGACTCTGGATATGCCTCCATTACAGCTCTCCTCATCCCCATTGCTAAGGCCTTAAGACAGGCACTCATCAAGTTTCTGGAGTTTTACAACAGTCATTTAACTTAATAGGCAGAAATTTTTAGATGTACCCTAAGAATCCTGTTTCACTTAAGTGATTAAAGTAGTGATTGATTAAATAAGCTGACATCAGGAATCTTAGAGTAAATCATAAAACTGCATATATATAAGTAAGGTCATTAATCAGTTGACCATAATAGGTAGATAACTGCATGGGCCCAATATAATCATAAGAGCCCTTAAAAGCAGGAGACAGGAAATTCCACACAGGGAAGGACCTGGCATGCTGATGGCTGAGTTGAGATGCAGAGGCCCATGTGCTAGGACCAAAGAGAAGACAGAATCTGATGACACCCAGCCAGGAAACAGGAAATGCATTCTAATCCAAGGTTACCAGTTAGAATCCACTTGGTCAATACCTTCGTTTTATTCTCAACCCCAAGCAGAGAAACAAGTGAATGTTACATTGGGTTTCTATCTGACTTACAGAACTATGAGACACTAAATATATGTTGTTTTGAAAGGTTAAATTTGAGGTAATTTGTCATGGGTGCTAGAGAAATTGAAGGCTACTGGTCCTTCTGCTTAAAGTTTTACTCATTTGTATCTAATTTCCTACTTGCTGCCAACGTGAGCTCTTAAAAATACATATCTGATGGTTTAATATGATGCTTGTTAGTACAAAATATGGCCTTTATATATCCCAACATTTAATTTTGTAAGTAACACTTCGTCTAACTTTCGTTTGTGTTGATTTAATGAGCTGATTTTTGCTTTTTTTTTTTTTTTTTGAGACAGGGTCTCACTCTGTAATTCAGGCTGGTCCTGAACTCACTATGAAGTCCAGGTTGGCCCTGGATTCACAGCAACCCTCCTGCCTCAGCCTCCTGAGTGCTGGGATTATAGGTGTGCGCCACCATTCCCAGCTTATGTAGTGTTGGGGAACTGAACTCGGGTACTTAGCGCCTGACTTGGCACTTTACCCACTGAGCCACCAGCCTCTAATTTTTGCTTTTATGCATGGTCGGTTGTTTCCAGCAGGTGGTACTCTGCAGTGGTCAGTCTATCTCATGGAGCAGAAACAATATAGTTTTGTCTAGAAGTGGCTGGATAGGGCTTTAAATTCAACTATAAAGGGAATTATCATGTAAGAAAGAGATCAATACTTTAAACTATGACTGGTTACAAAAGAGAAATGGAGATGAAACAAAAATACAGTAGACAAATTTTTGATAGAATGTGTGCATATGTATGTACATTAGGTGTAGGTAGGTATATATGTACATATTCATATAAATAAACAGCAAATTTCAAATATATTTTTACATGAAGTAATATATGTTTATGAGAAACATTGAGCCAGTATGAAAGACTTTTGCTTTCCAGTATTAAAGAGTTTAGGCAAGAGGGCAAAATTGGCAATAGATAAACCCAATTAGTCAAGGAACTTTACTTGACTTAGAAAGTATTTTACTTTATAATATAAACTTGAATAACTTTAGATGGCATATATACTTTTCAATTTGCCATTTCCCCTGCTGTAGACCTCATTCCTTTTCTAGTATTAAATCTGACTTCATTTATTTATTTGTGAATCTTGCTTTATATTCAGTTATGAGGTTGTAGTCATAAAATATAACATGCCCACCATGCCCATAAATCCCCTAATTTTATAACCCAAAGGAAGATTTCTCAATAACAGCATTGTAGAAGTTCTGAAACAGAAATTCCTTTGGGCATGTAGTCCTACTCACTGCAGGATTTCCAGCAGTATCCAGTCCTATACGAGTAAGATGTTCCCTAGTTGCATCTCCTGGTCATGACAACCTACAATGTCTCCAGACATTGCAATACTAGGGGAATAAATGTCCCAGATGAGAAATACTGTTCTGGAGAAAACTCTGATAAGTTTTAAAGATATCTTTCCAGACAATTTCTAGGTGAAACATAGTGATTATATATTTGTGTCCCCATTCCTTTTAAAAATGTTTAAGGGATTGGAGGCATAGCTCAGCAGTTACAGCACTTGCCTAGCAAACGCAAGGCTCTGGGTTCGATTCCCCAGCACCAACATAAGCTGTTATCCCAGCACTCAGGAGGCTGAGACAGGAGGATTGCTGTGAGTTGAGGCCAGCCTGGGCTACACAGTGAGTTCAGGACCAGCCTGGACTACAGAGTGAGACCCTGCCTCAAAAAATAAAACAAAATAAAAATGTAAGATTTTACTCTTAACTACTTATCACAAGTATTATTCCTTGTTCTCATGTACAAATGGATAGAACAACATACAGTGAAACAGCTGAAGGAATTTTCACTGAACAGGACTAATAGAATTTAATCATTTATATCTACTCTCTCTCACCCTTATATACCACTGATGAATTAAAAAAAAAAAAAAACTGTTCATGGAAAAAGTTGAAGGGTTGAGGCTATGAAGTGCTGTTATATGAGAACCCAAAGAGAAGACAGATGTGTGGAGACAGCAAGGTTGGAAGCTGGCGGTTGTGGCATTCACCTGTAATTCTACATACTGGGAGGCCGAGGCAGGAGAAGCACAAATTCGAGCCTAGCCTAAGTAGACTTTTAACTCTTAGGACATAAGATCATGCCCTTGGATCCCTTGGATTCTGTGGTATGGGTCTTGGGTAGCATGTAGTGGAGAGTTAGTTTTATCTGAACTTATCTCTACTATCTTCCTATAGTGGAAGGTAACAATTATGTCCACATTTGGAAATGAAATGAAAAGAGAGCTTAACTGTGATACATGTGTCATCAACTCAGGTACTTAGTTGCAAATTTTATATCCAAAGTAACTTAGATAGACTTTGTCTTAACGTAAAAATTTAAAAAGCTGAAGTTCAGTGTGAAAGCCCTGGATTAAATGACAGTACTGCCAAAAAAGAAAAAAAGCAACGGTGGAGGGCTGTAAGGCTTTCTCTGCCAACACTGCTGTTTGGGTTACTGCTTTTTATCTCTTTCAAAGCAATCACTGGGCTATAGAGCAGCTGGTTGCTCTTTCTGATAATATTTAATTATTTAATTAAGAAAGGCATCTACAGAGAGCTGAGATTTGAGACCAGACAAAAAGGATACTTGAGTAAGATAAAGATGTTTATAATGATATCAAAGTATTCAAAAATTAAAAAGGGACCTGTCACACACAGTAAAAGAAAATGATGACACATGTATCACAGTTAAGCTTTCTTTGCATTTCATTTCCAAATGTGGACATGATTGTTACCTTCCACTACAGGAAGATAGTAGTGATAAATTCAGATAAAACTAACTCTCCACTGCATGCTACCTAAGACCCATGCCACAGAAGTCTAGGGCAAGTGGGATCTGAGGGCATAATCTTATGTCCTAAGAGTTAAAAGTCTACCTGTTCTTCATAGATGTGCCCGGCTTAGGAGGTCACATGTTGTACCAACCTGGCCTCTGGCCTCTATGCTGAGTAGGCTCATGGTGAGCAAGATCCAAACAACTTGATCTCTTCCAGCAAATTTAATCAAATTCATTAAATATCTAAGTATTGCAATTTTATGTACAATTTTCTCTTAACTCACCAAGATTTCATTAGTGGGTCTATATGATGGCTCATACTTTCTACAGACAGAACCATAAAAAGTAGTGTAGGGTGGCAGGAATAGCTCAATGGTTAAAGTGCTTGCCTAGGAAGCTCAGGACCCTGAGTTCAACTCCCCAGATCCATATAAACTGGGTGTGGTGGCACACACCTGTAATTCCAGCAATCAGGAGGCTGAGGCAGAAGACTTGCCATTAATTCAAGGTCAGCCTGGGCTCCACAGTGAGTTTAGGAAAAGCCTGAAGCCTGGACTACACAGTAACACCTTGTCTCAAAAAAAAAGTTGTTATGTTTGAATCCAGAGTACCATGCAAAAGCCACATGTACTTGGATGTAGTGAGTTAACTGTGGAACTTTGTTGGAAGGCAGGGCTTGACCAGAAGAGGCATAGGCTTGGAGTTTGGCCTGGATGAGTCTATCAATTTGCTGAGATTGGAGGGGTGCCCAGGGCACAGCTTTGACTTGTGGGCCAGGTGGTGAGGGAGGGGCACCCACCCTGAGAGTGGGGTGACCAACTGGCAGCTTGAAGTAACCGCAGGAAGAAGGAACACTGTCACAGCTTCATCCTGGGAAAGCTCTAGTCTTGTCAGACTCTCCAAATATCACCTGGCTCCTGCCTCACTTGGCTTCTGTGTGCAGTGCTGTGAGCAGCTCTCCAGCTTCCAGCCATTGCCAGCAGCCATGAACAGACCACGAGACCTTCTGAAATGGTGAGCTAACTCAAATGTTTCCTCTCTTAAATTGTGGATGTTGGGTATTTGTCCCAGCAATGAAAAAATAACTTAAGACAAAAGTCATCTCATACCTTTTGGTATTATTTTGTTTGGCTTGTTGCTTTGCAATCTCTTCCAAAGCAAGGACTGGGCTACAGAACAGCTGCCCACTTTTCCTGATTATCCTTTGTTTCATGGCAGTTAGACTATTCCATTCTCGAACAAATCTCAAAATCTGGCAGAAAATGAAATAATAAAAACAGTTTACAGCTCGATAGGCACATTCCTTTGAAAGTGAGGTTATTTGTAACACGAGAGAATCGCTGATGTTTGCTATCTACCTAAAATAGATTTTTAGTTTCACAATTTAAATTTGACACAGTTTTTGTATTGCTACTGTAAACTATTTCTGGCCAATTCAGATGAAATCTTTCAATCCAAAGATTTTTTAAAACGTACATTGTAGGACATCTAGTATACACTCTCAATATACACAGGGACCAACAGTGACAATGTGCACACTCAGAATATAACAGGTCTAGAAAAATATATCCTAGCAGTGTCCAAGGCAAATAGGCCTTAGGGACAGCAGATGTTGTAGTGGTGACAGGATAACAATGCAGCATGTGACAACTACTTTGTGTCTAATGCCTAAATTGTCACAGAAAAAAAAGCCATGAGAACATCTGAGACATTTTAACTAGGATTACCATATTTTTGGGGAATCCAAGTGCCAGGATTAGCTGATATTTAAAAAATAAACCCAGCTCATTATTACCATTTCCTATAAGATGACCCAAAGGCATGCTTTATTTCCATGCAAATGTTGAAAAACAAAATCAGCAGTCCCTTGTTAAAAAAAAAAGGTAGACTGTATTCCTATTCATGATGACCTTTCAAAACAGCAAAGGTAAAACAGCACAGATCAGAGTTAAGGCCTCCCTGGCAAGGAGCTTCCCTGCAGCTGCACACTGTGCTACAGACAATGAATGAAGAGTCATCCAACAAGGTATTATCTCTGTTCTCTGAATTTGTCATTGTTAGAACTTAACCTTAAAAGATAAAATGTAATTCTGACAGATACATGTATCACAGTTGCTAATCCTGTGAATGAGAAGTTAAATGATGTGGGGATGATTCATCCTGGGCAACAGCAGCTCTAGGTGTGATCACTCACCAAGGAAACAGATTTCACATTTATTATTAGCATCAGGGTAATTAATAGACACTGCCTGGACTGATAAAAATGCAACCAGTCATTTGATTCTGCAATTGGCTAAAAAATGCTTTCTTATTAATCTCAAAATAATCACTAAAGTTATTAACACAAGATTTTAAAAACAATACAACAATTTTATTTAAAACTATTCTTACCAGTGAGCGATTCTGTTTCAGCTGAAAACTTGTTGGTAAGTCTTCCCAAAGGTCTAATTTTATATCCAAAGGAATGAAATTATAGTTCATCTGTTTTCCATCCTGATTATACATTAGGAAGATATTATTAATCCATTTTTATCTGTAGGCACTAATAACCACTTTAAAATAATTATATTTTGGCATAATATATCCTGTCTCCTACAAAATGAACTGCAGTGATTTAGAAAGGTCTAGACAACAGTCCCCGAACTGGCTCCCTGGAGAAACTGTAAGGAGAGGAGGCCAGCCATGCTGTCCTTGCTTCTCTACTGGCAAGCACCACCTACACTTGGCCCAAGTCTTCGACTCTCAGCATGGAACACTGCATTCACACTTTTCTCCAGTGCCCAATCTTAAAAAATATATCAGAATAATAGAATTTGTACACTAAGCTCAATGCAGAGAAATATATCCTTGAAGTTAACAGCAGTGCAGCCATTCCTAAAGTAAAAACTCAATTGCTTCATGATCATTAAAAAATGTCTAATGTTGGGGCTTGAGGAATGGCTCTGCGGTTAAAATGAGGCAAACGCTAAGCAAAGCACTAAGTTTCCGAGGTCGATTCTCCAGCATCACATAAAGTAGGCGTGATGGCGCACACCTGTAATCCTAGCACTCGGGAGACTGAGGCAGGAGGATTGCCACGATTCTAAAGTCAGCCTGGGCTCCATAAGGTGTTTAAAACCAGCCTAGGCTACAGAGTGAGAACCTGTCTCAAAAAAAGTCTAATATCAAAGAAGGGCATCAACAAATAGTCTGAATAGCTTTTCCCAAATGATCTGATCTACTTGACCATTGTTACTGGAATAGGGAAGTAAAAAGGTGGACAGAAGAATTTTAAACAAAGTACTTAAAATTTTGCTTCCCTAAAATTGGAATATTGGACTATCTACCAACAGTGCCACCTGGAAAAGAAGAGGAACTAAATTTAGGTTCCATTAATCAGCTGCCCAACATAATGAAATCTTTTTTTCTTCTTTTTCTTTTTCGGTGGTACTGGAGACTGAACGTAGGGGTTTCATACGGACCCACACCTCCACCCAATTTTTCAATTTCTTTTTTTTCCACCATGTTTCTAAGTTGTCCCTGCAGGACTGGAACTTGGTCTCCTCCAGCTCAGCCTCCCAGACTTTCGGGGTTACCAACCTATACCACCATGCCTGGCTCACAACCTGAAATCTTTTCCTTTTTCTTTTGAGACAGGATCTCACTCTGTCGCCAAGCATGTCTCAAACTCATGGTGAGCCTCCTGCTTCAGCCTCCAGAATGCTAGGAATACAGGCGTATGACACTTCACCCAGTTTATGTGGTGTTGGGGAACTGAATTCAGGGCCTTGTGCTTGCTTAGCAAACACTCTAACCATTAAGCCACACCCTTAGCCCCTAACTTGAAATTTTAGGGTAAAAAGTAACCATATACAAGTGGTGGAGTTGACTAAGTGCAGGTAGTGGTACATCTGTCCTTCCTTTTTTCCTTTCTTTGAGACAGGGTCTTGCTCTATAGCCCAGGCTGATCCTGAATTCACTGTGTAGCTCAGGATGGCCTTGGACTCAGGACAATCCACCTGCCTCAGCCTCCTGAGTGCTGTGAATACAGGTGTGCACCACCATGCCTAGCTTTATGTAGTGCTGGAGAATTGAACTCAGGGCCTTGCAAGCGTTTTAACTATTGTGCCATTCCTCCAGCCCCTCTTTCTTTCTTAAGAAAAACACATCATATAAAAACTCATATTAATAATAATTCAATTCGTATTCTAATTCTCTTAGTTGAAAATCTCCCATATTACTTTTGAAAAATTCACAAAAGCACTTGCATATTAATTAAAAGATAAGAAACGCAATTGTATATAATTCTAAACTTAGGTGACACCTAATTCTAAAAGTTAGGTATATAATTCCAATATCTAAGTTTAAGCCCCAGACTTGAGAATCTGGCAGAAACGAATAGTTCTGTTATCACACAGTATGCCAGACGTCTATTATTTATGTTTCTTTTGTTAAGGAATACACTCTTTAGCAGTAACCACAGGGATTTTATCCAAATTTCTACCTCTAGGTTTTACTTTAGTTCTTTTGAGGTAAAAGGAAAGCTTTCATCCCAACTCTTTTATACCTGTGAAAAGGCATTTCAACATTTTGTCTGTTTAGCGTCTCATATTTAGAAAATTATAGTAAGTGAATAGTAACATTTTATGGTGAAGGGGCATGTAAGTATTTAGAACAGTCAAAAAAACACACTTGATATTACAGACAGTGATGTTAAGAAGGGAGCTGGCCCATGCTATCGCGGCAAGGCAGCAGAGGTAAACACAGGTGAGTGAGGCTAGTTTGACAGCAGGCATGCTCCAGCCTCTACCAGGAGTTTGTAGTTGCTCTTCATAGGACTAAATGCTTTGTGGGACTTAACTCCTTTGATCCTTGCATTAAATCCCCTCCCCATTTTACAGCTGAGGAAACTGAAGCACAGAGCACTTAAGCAACATCGAAGATTATAGCTAGTAACAGATTTGAACTGAGGCAGTTCTGCTCCGGAGTCTACGCTAATAAAAACTGAATTGTTTTGTCTCAGTGTCTTGAGATTAACACAGAAATTTGGTAATTAGCTTAGAAGGAAATTAAAACCCTGGATGCCTTGCTCATTTTTAATAAAATTGAGTATCCACTGTAAAATGAAAAAAGAAAGCCTTTTTCTGGATTTCAAGTTACAGAATCTTTATGATGCTTACCTTAGTATAAAGGTGAATCCGCTCAGTGTTGTTACTTGCATAAAACATTAAGGTATCATACACTGGCAGAGTGTCTGAGTTTTTTATTTGCTCTAAAAAAGAAGACAAAAAAGAATCTGAAAGCTCATCTATGCTCTTCCTAAAATAGTGTATTTTAATCTTCTGCAGGTTAGAATGATGAAATAACCACAGCAAAATATTTGACAAGGAGCATGTTCTGAGGCGTGAAACAAAATTCCCATGGTAGACCATCTAAGAACACCAGCACATACTATATGGTAAATGGTAACCAACTGCTTTTCATTTTTGCTAATGGCCCAATAAACAGATTCAGAATCAGCTGAAAAAATACAAGTTAGGCCTAAGGAATACTTTTCTATCCCCAAGAGTTGCTAACAGTCCCCAAGGAATTTAGAATTGATCCCTTTTGTTAGCGTTCATGCAATTGAGATAAAATGGGCATCGTTTTATTGGTAGCAAACAAGCTATGATGTATAATTGAGATGTACTGTAAATGTTTATATTAGAAAACTATTACACTAGAAGACACACTGCCATAATCTCCCTCAAAATACTTCCCCTTGCTTAGAACACACTTATCTCAGTACTCTTTTCTTCCCCATTTTTATTGTATATGTGATATACAATGGTTACACTAAGCTTTAGAGTTTTCTGTCATGTATACTGTCACATCATTATTGTCCCCTCCATTCCCCCTTATTCCATCACTCTTGTTACTTTCTGAACTAGTTCTGGAAGTCTTCTTTCATGAATGTCTTTATGAGGTATGTAGAGAGCCAAAGCACAGGCCATGTATGGATCCAAACAGCCTGAAGCAAAAAGCAAGGCACAGCAGGAAGCCCTGTCATACTTTATTTAGATAGAGGAGATTGTGTGACAGACCCAAGTCACCTCCACAAGTTGTGCCCATAATTGCCTCACAACAGGGGGTCTCAATGCTAATATAGCTATGTCCTAGCTGTGCCATGTCAGCATAAATGTGTTGACCACAGAGAGGCTCAAGGCCACAGTGACAGAACGACCCAAGGCTATACCATGAGGAAGGCCTGGGAAAAACCCCAGGCCTATGCTACTCAATGTTCTCTACAAGGTGTGATTAAAAAACACAGTAAACATTGATACCTAGTGACATTCAATGGAAAGGTAGGCTTTTAAAAACATCACAGTGCGTCCTCATCCTCCTATTCACTAACCTGGCATTGCATAACTTCTGGCTCCTTTCTAAAGCCAAGCTGACCAAGAAAGTTAAACTCTGAATCCATTCAGGATATTAAGGTAGCCACAGCAGTACAACTAAAGATGCCCAGGAAGGAGGACTTCCAAAATTGCATCAAATGACAGAATCAGTGTGAAGTATTTTGAGGGGGACTAATCTTTTACTGTAATTAGACTTTCCCCCACCCTCTTAGTAATATATATGTGATGCATAATGTTTAACATGAAAGTGAGTATTTTGTGCACATATAAATCACATCAACCTTACAATGCCTTCCCATTTTTGACACCCTTCCCACCCCCCTAACTCTCACTATCACACCCATCTGGTTCTACAGAATGCCTGTATTCCGGGTTTACCAAATCGGACATATTTAATCTTCTGTGTCTGACTCATTTCACTCAAATCACCACTCTTTAGCTCAGCTTCCCACCCTTGAAATGGGCTGTGATGTTCCAAATCTTGATGCCTCTTCTCTGAGTCCAGAACAGCCCTTTATTGGAACATTTGAAAAGTTCTTTTTTTTCCTATATCTTACTATATATTTGTTGAGATGCTTTAACATGGCCTCACCCATCAGTCTACATGAGAAAAGAAAAATAACTCTGTAATTTATAAGACTAGAAAATGTGAGAAAGAAAAAGAGAGAAGTTAAATTTTAAATGCCTTAGCTGAGTACTGAAAGATATATGTTTATACATTCAAAAAACATCCAGATTACCACACATCAATCAGTTTTCTTAGGATAAACTTAACAACAAAGACTGAATAAGTGAATTGCTACAATAAATGAACTTAAGTCTATATCGAATTGCTACATTAAATGAACATAAGTATATTACACTTAAAACAATAGGTATAATGGCATACTTAGTTATTTCAGAATTTTTTTATCTTTCATAAATAATTTACTCACATTTCACTGATTACTAACATTCTGCCAGATTTGGTTTATCATTTTATCTACCTATCCATCCATAAATTCATGCACACATTTTAAAAAAGATTTTATACTGGGGCAACCCACATTTCCAGGTCCCCTTTCTGTCTAGTAGAAACTCTATTTGGGCAACCCATGTTTCCAGGTCCCCCTTCTGACTAGTAGAAGCCTTGCCATATCTTTCTTTCTTTCCCCTTTGCAAGTTTCCCAATAAAGCCTTTTCTTCACAACCTGCCTCCCATCTTTGCGACTTGTTCTTCAAGCCTATGGAGGCACAAACTCGGCATGGAGGCCTGTCAGAATCATTGGCGGTAGAAAAAGCAGCCGAAGTTACTGAACACAAGTCTTGGATCCATCATTCACTCCTGAAGCTCTGGAAGGACACACCTGTTATGGAGGACTAGTAGAACCATTAGAAGGACTAAAACTTCTATTCAAGAAAGAGCCAGCAATGATCACTTCGGATAAGTAACCTAATGGCTCCAACTCAGTTGTTATGGTATCATTCTTTCTGATTCTAATATTCTCTTATATGGTCACAAGCATCTCAGGATAGACAAACATTAAATTTAACCAATGAGAGAAAGGTGGCCTTAACAGCCATTCAAGAAAAAACACTATTATTAAGGCAGAGTATCATAATATTGATAATATCTCTTATGTGTTCCTGGATTTGAGACAACAAATTAATACTTTGTCAGAATTTAACTCATTCCTTTGTAAAAATCTTTTAGTTCTAGGGATCCTTATCATTGTGATGTTACAGTTTGAACTTTGTCTAAAAAACTGTTGCTATTTGTTTCCCCTAGACTACAAACCATCATGTTACAGATGCCTGTCTACACTGAAAGCCAATGAAATCAGCCTCCTGAATTGTACCGGGGACCCTTAGATCCCTCCTCTTTGGAGTGAAACCCTGACTGCCAACATAATAATGCCCCTGTCCAGCTTGAAGTGGCCAGAGCAGTCATCATCCCAATTTCCTAATGGCAGTTAGGGTCAAACACTCCAAAGGGGTAGTGTGAGAGGAGGCAATGGAGTTATAGGCAGTCAGGGATACAGGGTCTCTCAGAAATGGAGAATTTACTGGAAGGCAGCTGGCTATAACCCATGACAGCCTGTACATGACCATTCTCCAGAACTTAGTTAAAAGACAACAGAAAGATCTTTAAGGGGGAAGTAGTTGAGGGTTGGCTGCAGCAGCCTGCGTAAGGGTGGAGAACCTAGCAACCAGCTCTTAGCACAGGACAGCCCCTTACCCAGTTACACAATAAAAACCCCTAGACGGCCAGCCACATGGGCAACCGCATTTCCAGGTCCCCCTTCTGCCTAGCAGAAGCTTTACCCTATCTTTTCCCCCCTTTTCCCAATAAAGCCCTTTTTTCACATACAAAAAAGATGTTATACCCATGTTGAATATAATTATTCCCCATGTTGGGTTACTATGTCTTGCAAAATAATGTACTATTAAAAAATAATTATGGGGAGGAAGTTTGAAAGATTTTATGAGAAAGCTGGTGCTGTTTAGAAGTATACCAATCAAATGATTCAAATACCAATCTATTTTTGTTACACTTTCTCTTTAGATAGTTCCTTTCCTCCATGTTTTTTCATGTTGCTTGTCTCTCTGTCTCTCTCAAAGATTCCTTTAAGTATTTTCTGCAGTGCTGGGATAGTGGTCATAAATTTATTTAGGGATTCTTGGTCATAAAAAGATTTTGCTTCTCCTTCAATTTTCAGGGATAATTTTGCTGGATACAACCTGGGTTGATACTTGCTGTGTTTTAAAGCTTGAAATATTTTGCTCTAGGTTTTCCTGGCCTTTAAAATTTGCATTGAGAAATCTGAAGTAATTCAAATGGGTTTGCTTGGTTGAATAATGTCTATTTTTCTCTTGTTGTTTCTTAGTATTTTTCTCTTTATGCTGTATTTCTGATGTTATGATATGCCATGCCAGTCTTGTTGCTGGTTATTTGGTTTTCTATAAGCTCTTTGTACCTGAAAATTAATTTATTTTCAAGATTTTGGAAATTTTCTTGCATCATTTTAGTGAACAAATTCTTTATACCTTTGGTGCCACCTTCTGCTCCTTCTCCCACACCCGTAATTCTGACATGGTTCTCTTTGAATCACCCATCAGCTGCTATATCCAGCTACTTTGCCCATTTCTAATTTTGAAGTCGTGCCTAATTATAGCACTCGTTTCCTCAGCCTTGTACTAAAGGTGTGAAATTCTCCCCTCACAACATTCAAGTAGACATCCCCTGCTTTCAAATGAGTTTTTCATATCCTGAATTTCAGCTATATTTCTTCTCAAAATTTCCACTTCTCTATTAAAATGTTCCTTCATATCTTGCAGTTCCTTGTTTACTTCAACCAACTTTTTATTTGTGACTTGTACATGCTCAGTAAGCTTTGTTTCCATTAGGACCAGTATTTGGTTAGTAAGTTACTCTTTAAGCCCACTCATAGATGCTTGCATTTCTTTGAGAATATCTTGTTTGAACTGGTTATTCAACTCATTTATTTGTTTTTTGACTTTCTTCCCAGTGAGTTTCACTATTTCAGGGCCCATGATGATAATTTCTGGGGTCTCAAGCAAGTCTGTGGGTGTCCTGTTCCTTTTCTTCTTCCCATGTTTCTGTTGTTGAGGGATTTCACTTGACAGGCTAGCTCTGTTTGAAGTTCCACTCTCCACGCCTTCATCCATCTGTGAATGCCAGCACCTCTGGGCCACACTCAATCAGCTGCTATTTTCTTCCACTTCCAATCTGTCTACAGGATTTCTGACCTTCCCATAGCCTTCTTTCTGTTGTTGGAGCACGCCTAGCGCAGTCAGAGATTCCGGACTTCAGGCTGGCTTTCTTCTGTCTGTGCATGCTGCTAACTCCCAGATGTTCGCAGTCGGGCTGGGGAGGCTTCCTGAGCCGCTGCTTTTCGCCCCCCCAACTTCCAGTGTTCTTTCAGGATTTCTAATCTTCCCCTGGTCTCCTTTCAATTGTTGAGGCACTCCTCCGTGTCCTAGCTACATTGAACTGGCGCTTTGTGACTCTATTCTCAACTTTATAAGTGGTTCCACCAGGAGACATTGTGCAGCTTTGTTACTCAGCCACCATCTTGACAGGAAGTTGCAATTAGTTTTTCTAAACTCAAAATTACACTGCACTTTTTGACAACATCACACTTGTTGAAGGCTAATGAATGCCTGATTCTCTATGACACGGTGCCTCACATTCACAAAAGGAGAGGAGTGGACATAATTACTTAACTTTCTCTCAGTTCCACAGTCTAATATTCTTCAGGACAGGTGGAATTATCAAAGTAAGTTTACATAATAATTATAGCTAATAATTAACAAGCACTGCACTCTTCTAAGTGAACAAATTCTTTATACCTTGTGGGACCCTAACTAGACCTGGGATGATGGTAGGTAGCAATGGCTCATACCCCAATAATCTTGATGCTTGAGACAAGACCAGCAGGCGTAGGGCCACTCCCTCTTATCTCAGATCTAGGATGGGCCACAGCTCATCATATCTGAATTTCTAATTTTCCCTTGCTTCCAGGCCCTTACCAGGAATCACATGGTCAGGTTTCAAAAGACCTGTCATGCAAATTAGGCTACTTTCAGACTCCAAAATCCCCCCCAATCACTGTATGACCCTTGCCTGGTTACCTGGTGGACCCACCTCCCTTAAATTGCTTATAAACCTGGCCCTCACCTCCAATAAATGAGCTGTTAACACAGATTCAGCCTTCCACATGTGTTTCCGTCATATTCATGCTCCTTGAGACCCTGTTCCCCCAGACTTTGCTGGTTCCTGATTGCTGGTGGCCAATGGTGCCCAGGAACCCCTGGACCCCGATAATACCTTTGGTGCTGCCTTACAAATACTGTCTATACTCTTACAAATAAATGGTGCATTTGAAATAGAAGAGAACAAAGAAAGATTATTTGCTCAAGTTCATAGCACTACTAAGAGAACAGTAGTCTAGTTCCCAGGTTCTCTACTTGGTCACAGCTCCTCAGTGAACTTTTAAAGTATCTTCCCAGATCTGGAAGACTATACTTATTTGCCATTCTACTTGGCAATGTCATCATATTATTAATTTTCCTCAACAAAGTACATGAAATGTTTATATGCAAAGAATTAGAATATAGATTTGATATCAAATAAGTATGTATCACTGCGGTAATAACCAAGATGTTGTATTTTCTTTCAAAGGGATAACTGAATGCTTTATGGCACCTAAGAATAATAAATTCCTGTAAGAGGAAGCTGTCTTTCATTTGGCTATTGAGATGTGCCAAAAAGGTTGCCTATTACATGCCAAGCTAAATAAATGAAGGCAGAAGAAACTACAAAATTTCACAGAACTACAACAACAACAAAATGTCAAATAATAGACAGTGCTTTGGCCTGGTCTGGGTTATTGTTACATCATAATTTAATTAATAGAGTTTATAATTTTCTTAATGGTCAATGCAGAAAGCACATTTCATGATCTGTGTTTCTTCATACTTGAAGAAGTATGCATTAAATGCTTAAATATCAGAAGTTATTTTTTGAAAAAAAGAAATTATAAGAGCAGAGGCAATCCATTCAGGACCCCCTGTTGCATAGTGTGAGCTTTGACCCACTGTCCTTTGTTGTTTCTAAATAAAGTTCTGTTCTACTTATTCTACACCTTGCCCTTTTCATCTTCGATTTCATTCTTCAACATCATGGGACATGCACACACAAACACACACAAAGAATTATAAGAACAATTATATACCAGTCGATATTCATTCATTCATTCTTGGTAGGTGACAATTACATTGGGGAACATATTTTTTTCAGTGTTTCCATGTAATTTAAGGATTCGAGACTATAAATTATGCATCTCTTAAAGATATAGCCACCTAGCCCTCTAAAATTCTACTTAGAAAACTATGCCCGGAGTAGTATACATTACTCTGGTTCTAAAACAGCAAGTTTAAACAAAAGAAGCACTTAACATAGAGACCATCCTTTGTCTTTCTGTATGTTTTTCATGGAAACCCATGTAAGTGGGAAGATACGAAGCCTAGTTCTTATGTGGAATTCTCAGCCTAATGAGGAGGAAGAGGAAGAAGAGGGTAAGAAGAAAGTAACAAACAGCAAGATGAAATGCATGGTGGAAATACAGGCCGGATTTGGCTGCATGTATTGTCTGGAGTAGATTATACTAAATGTAAATAACAGTGGTTCAATAGAATTTCTTAAAATTTCAGTGATTTTCAAAAAGTATTCGTGAGAATAAGTTAACACAAGTTTTCATTTAATGGACTAATTTACAGCAAACAAGTCAGTATTTTCCTGATTTGGATAAAGAGGCTCATGGCTGAGTTGATGACAACTGCCAGGTGATAATCAAGCTATATATTATTCTACAATTATAGCATCAGCACTTAAGAATTTTTTTCAGGAAAGAAACAAGGAAATAAGAGCTACAAAAGAGTGTATTCCATCTGAATCTATGCTGTCTACTTACAAGCTGTCAGAGTTAGATATAAGGGCTAGGAAAGTAACTCAATGGCAGAACATGTCTTCAATATGCACATGGCTCTGGGTTTAATATCTAGTACCAAACAGACAGACAGGTAGACAGACAGACAAACAGACAAAAAAACTTAGACGTAAACAGGATTCACTACAAGATACTTTTTGGGAAGACGTTGAAGAATTAGAAGGAAGGGCTAGAGGTAGAAAAGAGGCTATTTTGAGCTCAAATTCTTAAACAGGCATGTCATTTAAAAGATAAGAATCTGACATTAAATTACATCAGTGTTCAACAGCAACTGACTCAGAAGAAAAATTTCAGGAGTCTCAACCCAACAATTTTGATTTGATTGTAATTAAGAATATTAAGTTATAATTTATGGTGGTCACTAAATGAGTAACAAGAAAAGTAAACCAAAAGTATTCACATTGTTTCACATATGGCCCACAGAACAGTAATGTGTGATGACAGGCTGGTATTTGCTAACCATCATAGCTAGAAATAATGAATAAAATCAACCAACAAGTAAATAAATCCAAAACACTATATGGTTGGCTCTAAATGAAGTTATAGAGCCTTAAAATTATGTTTCTTAAAAACAATTTTTTAAAAAATAAGAAATATTGCCAATTAAATGAAGCTGTCTAAAAGAATTCATGTATAAAGAATTAATGATCTGTTAAAGGGCTGTTAATATTGCCAGTTTTGGTATTTTGTTGAAAAGCAGCTCCCTGAAATCAAAATCACACTTTCCTTGAGTAAACTGGCTGTGTTTGGTTGAGGGATGGCAATAGTGCTGGTGACAGCACATGAAACTATTGGTTTTGCTCCATGTGTGGTATCTTAATGCCAACTGACATACTCTGCTCTTCCAGCCATCTGGTACTTAAGGATGTGGTTAGGGAAGGTGATAGTTATAGGCATGGGCAAACACTTTCTCAATAGGACATCTGATGCAAAAGAAATAATTCCCAAAATTAACAAATGTGGTTACAGCAAATTAAAAAGCCTCTACATAGCAGAGGAAACAATCACCATAGTGAAGAAAGAATTGAGAGGATGAGGAAAATATTTTTTACTATCTACACTTTAGTTAGGAGGCTAACAACTAGAATATACAAAGAATTGAAGAAAAATAAACCATTCAAAATCAAAGACTTAATTAAAAAATGGACAACTGAAACAAATAGTTCTCAGATGAAGAAGTACAAATGTCTAGCACATACATGAAAAAATATTCAACATCCTTAGCCATTAGAGAAATGCAAATCAAAACACCACTGAGATTCCATCTTACCCCAGTGAGAATAAATTTCTATCATGAACTCAAAAAGCAACAGGGGCTGGAGAAGGTGTGAGGGAAAAGGAACCCTTTTACATTGCTGGTGGGACTGTAAACTGGCACAGCTACTATGGAAAGCAGTAGGGAGATTCCTCAAAACCTGAAAATAGATATTCCATTTGGCCCAGTGACATCTCTTCTAGCTATCTTTCCAAAAGAGTTAAAAGCACCATACAACAGAGATACACGCATAACCATGTTTCCACAACACAGCTAACAATAGCTAAATAATGGAAGATTCCAAAATATCCATCAATAAACCAATGGATTAAATAATGTGCTATATGTACAAAATGGAGTACTACTCCACCATCAAGACAGATAGATTTGAATCATTTGTAGGTAAATGAGTATAATTTGACACCATAAAATTTAGTGAAATGAATCAGATTCAAGAAAGTAAAATATCCTATGATTTCTTTAATATGAGAAACCCATAATATAAGTAAGAGTCAAATGAGCAAGATTTTGGGAGTACAGGAGGATGAGGGAGGGGAAAGAAAAGGAAAGTGAAATTGATGTAATATATATGTGCACAAAATCCCCCAGTTCAATGTAACCATTGTGTATCACATATGCATACTAATAAAAAAAGGAGGAAAAAAAACCAAAACCCAATGGTGGCCGTTTTTTTTTTTTTTTTTTAAATATATGATGATCTACTCTGTGAACTGCCTAAAGAAACACACGCAGCCCCTCTGCTCCATGAACAGCCATCTGCTCCTCGAACTGCAGGTAAGGACACAGAGGGTCCAGCCTTTTCTAAAAAAAGCAAGTAGGGATCCTGGCAGCCCTGCCAGTTCCTTGAAAGGGTGGATGAGGATCCATGGTAGCCCCATTGACTCCATGAACTGCAGGCAGAGACACAGGTGAACTCATCAACTCTGTGACCTGTCGGTGAAAACACACGGCAGCCCTGACCACTCTTGGAACTGCAGGTCCCACCTACTCTACAGACAATAGGTGAGGACACCAGTCATCCCTGCCCACGTCACCAGCCCTACAAAAGGAGGGCAAGGACGCTGTCAGCCCAGATAGCCACCAAACAAACTAGCTGAGCTACAATCAACAAAAATAGAACCATGGGGAAATGAGGCAATAAATCACCTGCAAAAAAGCCCAAAATCCCAGAAGCTGATACCATGTGTTCTGAAATAGCAGAACCTATAGGAAATGAAGTCAAAAGGTAAGTAGACCTGGTGGCCAAAAAGCTTAAAGAGATGCATGAGGATACTGGATATGCACAAGCAGATCAAAATGGAAATAATCAGAGAAACAAAAGCCTTGATACATGAAAACAACAAGGAGTATGAAGAAGAATTAAATAAAGAAACAAGGCAACTCAATAAATGAAAGAAGAATTCAGTAGAGACACAGAAAAACTGAACTCCAGGATATGAAAAACTCTCATGAAAAAACAAAAAAACAGTTTGAACTCCTCAAGGACAGATTATTAGATCTTGAAGATAAGGCTGATAAACTGAATCATACAGCCAGTGAAAACTGAAAAGCAAAAAGGTAAGAAAAAGTCTGGTTGCAACAGCTGATGGATGATTCAAAGAGAAATAACCTCAGAATTACAGGAGTGCAGAGAACAAAGGGGTTAAAGGACACATATAATGAAATTATGGAAGAAAATTTCCCAAATCTAAGAAAAGAAAAGAACCTTCAGATTCTGAAGGAATATAAAACTCCAAATTACTTTGCCCAGAAGAGAACCTCCCCTATGACATATCATAATTAAAATCCTAGAGACACAATGTGAAAAGAGATTATAAGCTGTAGAACAAAAATAGAAAGCACATACACAGACAAACCCATCAGAATAATAGCAGACTTTTCAACACAGACTCTAAAGGCCAGGATGCTAAAGTAACATCAATGCCAATGAAGGCTTCTACACACATCAAACTTTCCTTCAAACTAAAGGGAGAAGTTAAAACTTTCCATGAAAAGAAATTCATAGTCACTAGACTAGCTCTGCAAAAAAACAAAACAAAAAAAACAACCAACCAAACAAACAAACAAAGGAATTCTAAACATAGGCCAACAACACTAAAAACGCCAGAGAAAAGGAAACAATAGAAAGAGGAGAATGAATTGACAACATTGTAGATCAATAAAACAAAGTCTCCTGTATTTGGATGTTATGATTATCTATGGAGGAATGTGCTGTTAGGAAAGGGAGGCCTGGTCTGGAGTGGCGAATTATGGGTGTGTGATGGAAGAAAGGATGGGTATGTAGCAGATTATAGACTACAAGAGTGTGCATTAGATTATAAGCATGTGATTAGGGGATTAAACCTGAAAGGGGCAGAAGACTGCAGATGGATCCAGAAGAGGGAGGTCATTGGGCCAGAACCTGGAAGGATAAACGCAACTTCCTTCCTTTCTCCCTCATTTAACTTGACTTCCTGTTTGCAATGCCTTGAGGAGCTGCCTCCACGACTGCCTCTGCCATGTTTCCACCACTGCTGGCTGCCACTGAAGAGACTGAAACCTTATGAAACTGTGAGCTAAAATAAATCCTTCCTTCCTAAGTTGTGGATATTGGGTATTCTGTCAGAGCAGTTAAAAAGTAAGTAACACAGAATGTAAATGGTCTCAACTCACTTGTCAAAAGACAGAGACAGGCTGATTGGATCAGAAAACAGAAACTTCCACAAAGAAAATTCCAGAGCTCAGAACCTAAGACCAAGGTAAGCATGGATCCGGGAGGAGTGGGAATTGACAGCAGCTGGTAGCCTTTGCCTCAAAAAAACAAGCCTGTGGATAGTGCATGCAACAAATGCAATGTGAGCTTCCCCTGGAAAAGGCCTCGCAGAGCCTAGATAAGAAGCAGGACTTGGCAGCCATAACAGGCAGTGACTATATGTTTTTTAAAAAAGAGCCCAAGATTGAACAGTTTAGAGTAAGAGAAAGCTCTAAAGAGCACACCAGGGCTTTGGGGGTCACTCTTAAACATTGCCCAGGAGGAAACTGACACATGAGACACGTGTGGAGAGGAGAGAAAGGCCAATGGTCCCCAGAATGGTTTGGATGGTAGTGGGAACCTGTCTGATGGTGGAGAGCCCTGCCTTCAGAGGAGGGAATCCAGGACAGCCAGGAGAGCTTTGCTGAGGGGGACTGAGTTGAAGAAGACACCTAGTGGCCATCAGATTATTAGGTCCTCCTTTACTGCCTACTCCCAGCACAGAACTCAGAAGAATTTCACCTACCTACTCCCCACAGCCATTCAAAGCAACCTGTCAGCTAGGCCTTTAAAGTGAAGTCTCTCAACAACAGAAATGTGGGAAGAAGACATGGCAACAGGATACCCACAGAAATGCCCAGGAAATTAATGTCATGGGCCCTGAAATAGTGGAAGTCATTGGGAAGAAAGGCAAAAGGCAAATAAATGAGTCGAACAGCCAGTTCCAACAAGATATCCTCAAAGAAATCCAAGCAATGATTAGTGGGCCTAAAGAAATTCCTAAACAAACAGTGGTCCTAATGGACACAAAACTTACCAAGCATACAAAAACCTCAAATAAAAAGTTGGTTGAGGTTTTGATAGAGAAGTGGAAATTTTGAAAAGAAATCTAGCTGAATGTCAGGATATGAAAAATACATAAAAACAGGAAAAGCCAACTCTAACACTGTAAGGACAGAAGAAAAATATGCTATAATTAGGCATGACTCCAAAATTAGAAACGAACAAAGTAGCTGGATGCTACAAAGAGAGCCAATCTCAGAATTATGGGTGCAAACTTTAAGAGACAGCAAGTGTCAACCCAGGTTTTGAATCCAACAGAATTATCTGTGAAAAATGAAGTAAACATTTTTCATGATCAAGAATCCCTAAAGAAATTTGTGACCTCTAGCCTAGTATTGCAGAAAATACTTGAAGGAATCTTGAGAGAGACAGAGACAGCAGCACCAAAAATCATGGAGGAAAGGAAATACTTAAAGAGAAAGTGTAACTAAAAACAAAATAGATTGGTATTTGAATCGTTTGATAGGTATCCTACTAAAAAAGTACCACCTTTCTCATAAAACCTTTGAAACTTCCCCCAATAATTATTATTTCTAATAGTAATTAGTTTGTAAGATATAATAATTATGCTCAACATGGGGAACTGGTATAAAATCTTTAAAAACTGTGTATGAATGAATTATTTGGATGGTATAGGTAGATAAAATGATAAACCAAATCTGGCAAAATGTTAGTAATTAATAAAATTTGAGTAAATAATTTATTAAAGTTTTAAAAATCTGAAATACTAAGTATACCATTATATCTACTGCTTTATATGTAACATACTTTTGTGATACAGAATTAAATTCATTTAATATAGCAATTTGATATCAACTTTATTTAATGTAGCAATTTACTTATTCAGTCTTTGATGTAAGTTTATCCTAACTGATTGATGTGATGATAACCTGAACATCTTTTGAATGTACAAACATTTACTTTTCAGTAATTAGCTAAGGAATTTAACTTCCCTCTTTTTCTTTCTCACATTTTCTAGCCTTATGAATTTCATTGTTATAGTTCTTTTCTTGTGTGGATTGGTGGGTGAGGCCATGATAAAGAATCTCAATAAAGATATAGTACGATACAAAAAAATAAAACCAAACCAAACATCTAGACAAATTGTCCCATTAAAGGGCTCTGCTGGACCCAGAGAAGAGGCATCAGGATATGGCCACTGCCGCCCATTCTAGGGGTGGGAAGCTGAGCTAAAGAGTGATGATCTGAGTGGTGAAGTGAGTTAGACACAGAAGATTAAATATGTTAAATACCGTATGGTTTTTCTGATTCAGAAATCCAGAATACAGGCATTCTATACAACCAAATGGGTATCATAGTGGGAGTTAGGGGGAGATGGGAGGGTGTGGGAGGGCTAAAATGGGAAGGGATTGCATTGTTCATATACATGTGGACAAAATACTCAAGTTCATTGCAAACACTGTGTATCACATATATAAATTAATAAAAATGGGGAGGGAAAAAAACTAAAGAAAAACCTCATAATTTGCTGCTTGCAAGAGATATTTACCTATAAAGAAACACATGGACTAAAAATAACAGGGTAAAAATAAAAATTCCAAGCATACCGACCCAGGAAACAAGCAGCTATAGTATCCTCAGATAAAGCAGATTTCATACCCAAACTGATCATGAGAGACAAAGTAGGGCACTATATACTGGTTAAAGGACCAAATGAATAGGAAGAAATCACAATTATCAATATATACACTTCAACCATGGAGTACCTAATTTTGTAAAAAAAAATTACTGGACTTGAAAGGCCATTTATGCATCAATACAGTTATAGTGTGGCTATAACTATGGGGGACATCAATACTCTACTATAACAGACAAGCCAACTAGACAGAAAATCCACAAAGAAATACTACAATTAAACTACATTATCAAAACATTGGACTTAACTGATATCTATAATGTGTTCCACACAACACCAACAGAATATACTTTTTTCCTCAGCAGCACATGGGACTTTATCCAAAAGAGGCCATATTATTAAAAATTAGGCATGTTTTAAAAAGTACAAAAAAGTCAAAATAATTCCTTGCTTACTTTCAGATCTAGTGGAATAAAACTAGAAATCAGTAGTGAAACATTTTTTAAAAGCCATTAAAATACATGGAAACTGAATAACTTCCTATTGAACAAATAATGGTTCATGGAAGAAGTCAGGAAGCAAATCAAAAACTTCCTAGAGCTAAATGATAAGGAAGGACATCAGACCAGAACTTCTGGGACTCATTGAAAGCAATCCTAAGAAGAAACACATAAACACAGACAGACAGACAGACAGACAGACAGACAGACAGACAGACACACACACGAGAGCAAGCCAAATAAACAAGTTAATGATGCATCTCAAGGTCCAAGAGAATCAAGAAAAATATAAATAAAAAATTAGTAGAAGAAAATAAATGATACCAATCAGAACAGAAATCACTGAAATTGAAACAAAAAAAGGCACAAAAAATCAATGAATTAAAGATTTGGTTCTTTTAAAGACTAAATAAAACTGATAAACCTCTAGCTAAACTAACCAAAAGAAGAAAAGAAAAACTCTTATCAACGCAATTAGAAATGAAATCAGGACACTGCTGAAATTCAGAGAATTTTAAGAAACTATTTTGAAAACTTATACCCCAACATGTTGATGAACTTGAAAAAAGGATAAATTATTATACACATACAAAATACCTAAACTGAACCAAGAAGACACAAAAACCTTGACTAAACCCCTAACAAACATGGAAACTGAGGCACCATTAAAGTCTCTACCCACGAATAAAAGTCCAGGATGAGACAGTTTCACAGCAGAATTTTACCAGTACTCCAGAGAAGGGAAAAGACCAATGCTGCTCAAACTGTTTCATGAAAATGAGAGAGAAGGAACACTGCCAAACTCATTTTTGGAAGTTAAGTGTTACCCTGTTAAGAAAACCAGACTTAACGAGAAAAGAAAACTCTAGACCAATGTCCTTAATGAATATACATGCAAAAATTCTCAACAAGATACTGGCAAATAGGATCCAGCAAGTTATTAAAAAGATCACACACCATGATCAAGTTTGCTTCGTTCCTGGGATGCAAGGTTGGTTTAATGTACATAAATAAATTAATGTAATACACCACAATAAAAGCAAGTATATAAATCATATATATGATCATCTCAATTGATGCAGAAAGGCCTTTGACAAAATCCAACATCCACTCATGATAAAAAAAAAAAAAAATCTTGAAGAAAACAGGTATAGAAGGACCTTACTTCACACTGCGAGAAGCCATCCACATATGCTAAACCTACTGGACATATCATAGTGAATGCAGAAAAACTGAAAGCATTTCTGCTTAAATCAGGAAAATGACAATTCAACATAGTTCTTGAAACCCTAGCCAGAGTGATCAGGCAAGAAAGCAAAGTAAAAGGAATATGGATCAGAAAGGAAGAAGACAAACTATCTTTATTTGCAGATGACATGACTCTCCACATAGAATATTCCTCTACACTAATAATGAACTCACTGAAAAAGAGCTGAGAAGAATAATTCCCTTCTCAATAGCTCCTTAAGGGCTAGAGGAATGGCACAGTGGTTAAAATGTTTGCCTACCAAGCACAAGGCCCCGAGTTCCATTCCCCAGCAACACATAAAGATAGGTAGGCATGGTGGCACATGCCTATAATCCGAGCACTTGGGATGCTGAGGCAGGAGGACTGCAGTGAGTACAAGGCTATCCTGGGCCACACAGCAAGTTCAAGACCAGCCTGGGCTACATAGCAAGTGCCTCTCTCAAAAAATAAAAAAATAAAAATTCCTTTAAAAATTAAATAAATTGGAATACACCTAATTAAGGAAGTGAAGGACCTCTAAATGGAAAAATACATTAGGCTGAAAAATAAATTGAAGAAGACATTAGAAAATGGAATGACATCCCTTGCTCATGGATAGGCAGAACCAATATAGTTAAAATGGCTAGGGGCTGGAGGAGCAGCTCAGAGGTTAAAGCACTTGTGGAGCAAGCTCAAGGCCCTGAGTTCAATTCCCCAGCACCACATAAATCTGGGAGTGCTGGTTTATACCTGCAATTCCAGCATTTAGGAGGCTGAGGCACAAGGATTGTTGTGAGTTCAGGACCAGCCTGGACTGCAGAGCAAGACCCTGTCTCAAAAAAACTACTATACTGCCTAAACTAACATACAGATTTATAGCAATTCCTACCAAAATATCAATAACTTTTTTCACAGAACTTGAAAAAAGCAATCCTTAAATTCATATAGAACTTTAAAAGAGATCCAGAACAGCCACACCACTTCTGATTAACAAGACAAAAGCAGGTGGCATTCCTATTCCAGATATCAAATCGTATTACAAAGCCATAGTGATGAAAACAACATGGTCCTGGAATAAAATCAAGCAGGTTGACCAACGGAACAGAACTGAGGATGCAGGGACAACTTCAAGTACCCTCAGTTACTCGATTTTTGACCAAGGGACCAAAAACCTACACTAGAAAAAGGATAAACTCTTCAATAAATGGTGCTGGAAGAATGAGTTATCCACATGCAGAAGAGTGAATTTAGACAAACATTTATCACCATGTACCAAAATCAAATCAAAGTGGATCAAAGACTTAGGTATTAAAACAGACAAAACAAACCTTCTGGAGGATAAAATAGACAAAAATCTAGATGATGTAGGTGTGGGGCAAGGACTTTCTTAACAGGATACCTGATGCAAAAGAAAAAAATCCCCAGAATCAACAAATGGGGTTATATTAAATTAAAAAATTTATTTAATTTTGTATTATAGATAATATATGATATGCATTATATTACAATCATATATTTTAATTATATTAATAAAGAATATAATAATATATAATTATATATTATATTTAAAAGTTTCCACATAGTAAAAGGAACTGTAACAGAGGGAAGAGAGAACTGACAGAAAGGGTAAAATTTTTCCCATCTACACCTTAGAAAGAAGGCTAATAATTAGAATATACATGGAACTGAAGAAAAATAGATCCCTCAAAATCAAAGACCCAATTAAAATACGGGCAACTGAAATGAACAGGCAATTCTCAGATGAAGAAATTCAAAAGGCCAGCAAAGAAATGAAAAGATATTCAACATCCTTAGTCATTGGAGAAATACAAATTAAAATATCACTCAGATATCATCTTACTCCAGTGAGAACAATTTGCATCAAGAAGTTGAACAGCAATCAATGTGTACGATGTTGGGGGGCGGGAGGAGAAAAAAATGAACCCTTTTACTTGGCTGGTGGGACTGTAAACTGGTTTCATCAGTACGGAAAGTAGTATGGAGATTCCTCAAAAGGCTGATACCAGTGATACCACTTCTTGACATCTTCCCCCAAAAGTTAAAAGCAACGTTTCATACAGATACATGTATATCCATGTTTACATCAGCACCATTAAGAATAGTTAAGTTGTGGAAGACACTGAAATATCCACCAACAGACCAATGAATAAAAAAATTGTGATATATGTACACAATGGAGTACTCCTCCTCCTTTAAGACAAATGAACTAAACTTGAAACCATCATGCTTAGTGAAGTCAGTCAAACTCAGACGGTTAAATGTTGCACAGCTTTTCTACTATGAGAACCTCGGAATACAGGCATTTTCTAAAACCGAATGGGTGTAATAGTGGGAATTAGGTGGCATGGTGAGGGTGCAGGAGGGCCAAAAAGGGAGAGGGGAGGGATTGTAATGTTGAAGTGATATATATGGGCATAAAATAGCCAAGCTCATTGTAAACATTGTGTATCACATACATATACTAATAAAAATGGGAAAAATACATCTACCTGAAAGTGAATAAAAGGCATTTTGAACAAGACAGCACACACAAATTTAGTAACAGTGCTATGCATTAAAGTACATGAGTATTATTTGGAGCTATGAATAGAAACACTATGAACATTACCTGGCTGAGGTGTGAGTCTGTATTCCTTCTCATCTTTCAAAATTTGAACCTTGCTGTCAGCCAACTGGTCAGTTTCTGACTGTTCAAGGACTTGCTTTACACAGTTGGAGCTAGCTTGAACTTTTCTAGAGATCTTTTCCTGAGAATCATCTTCCTTACTTATTTTTTTATCCTGGATATGGTTGATGTTTTCTATATGTAGAATTTTTAAAATAACATGCACTTAGAATAGTTTAGAAACATTACATCTAGAGCTTATAAAAAGGAACAAAGTTAATAATGCTCATTTCTTCAAACGTTTACTAGCATCCTACTATTTTCCTAGTACTAGTTGTGAGAAACAAAGCAAGGAACAAGAAAAGCCCATGCTTCCTATAATCTCCATTTTAAGTGGCAGAGGTAGATAACGTAAACAAACAGTGCACCTTCACATAAAGAGAACCAACTGGGTTTTATGAGGGACAAGAAAACGGTAGAGTACAAAAAATTAAGAGAAATATTAAAATATTACATAGAGAAAAGGTTGGGGCCAATCTCTCAGAAGAGTCCCATTTCAACTCAGTTCTGTTCATGAACCTAGAAGACTGGCCCAGGGTCTTGTATTTCTAGATTCAACTCTAAATTTCACTAGAAACCATTAGAGAGCTTAGGCAGAAGAATAATGTTGACCTAAGTTTTTAAAAGATCTCTCTGGCTGCTATGTTCAGAAAGATCACACTGAAGAAGACTAGAATGAAGATTACTGAGGTTTGGGAGAAAGAGTGATGAGCTTTCAGGAAGGATGGTAACAAAAGAGAAAGTGTTCAGAATCAAGATTCATTTTGGAAACTACATGATCAATCAAGTGTGGAAGGCAGGAAAGAGATCAAGGACATTGTCTTGGTTTTAGTATAGAGTAGGGAAGATGGAGGTGATTTGGGTGTTGCACGTTATGATCTGATCAAGAATTCTACTTTGGACATATTAAACTCAAGGTTCCTATTAAACATTCAAGTGGAAAGAGTTACAAACTAATAAATTTAGCATTCAATATATATTATATTACATTTCTTCAGTGCATTAGGAACTGAATTAAAAACTTCTGTAGAGTATAATATTCTAATACTGACCCTGTATTTGAATTCTACTGTTTCCTCAAAGACTCACACAGAAAGCATTATTTTTTTAAAAAATTAGGTGAATTTGAATTATTTCTGCTTTTTAATACTTTGGGAGGTATATCTAAATGAAGACTGGAAATCATTATGCCAAATTATAGTAATGTAAATCTAATAATTAGATCTGTAAGACAACATCATACTTACTTAAAATATTTACATCTCTATAAACAGACTTCCATATATTCACAAAAGCAGTTCATTAATTTTTTAAAAAAGTTGCCTGACAGGACTGGAAGAATGGTACAGCAGCAAGCTCATGGCTGAAAGTTCTATTTCCCAGCACCACATAAAGCTGGGTGTGGTGGCGTACACTTGTAATCTCAGCACTTGAGCATCTGAGGCAGGAGGACTGCCATGAGCCCAAGGCCAGCTTGGACCACATAGTGAGTTCAGGACCAGCCTGGGCTACAGAGTCAGACCTTTTCTCAAAATAAATAAATAAATAAGTTGCTCGACAGGTTGCTTATTAAATCATGGGTCTAGAAACTGCCACTGTTGCTGTCGATATCACAAAGGAAAAAAAAAAACCTGAGATATAAAACCCTTATTAGACTGTGATTTTTCTTACTATATGAGTTAACATATATATTTAATGTGAACTGAAACTATTTTATAGTCACAATATATTTTTACTGCTTGAATCATTTGGGATTTGCAGGGGGTCATGCTAATTCTGTCAGAAATAATATATGGAATCAGCTTGTGGTTCCAATGTAGTTAACAGACAACAGGTGCCCACATTACAAACATAACCATCCAGATGGCATACTTGTCAATTTTGGTAGGAGAACCCAGAAGTGAAAGAAAAAGCTGAGCTACTGCGGACACTTTCCTTCAGATCAACACTAAGAGAGGAGAACAAGGCAGAAGGAACCGCAACATCACAGTTTGCATCAACTTGGATCTTTATCAACGTCAATATTCTGAAGAATTCATATGTAAAAAATTAGAAGAAACAGTTATTACTACTGATAAAATAAATATTTCTACTTTCCAAAACTGTCAACTTGGCATTTTTAATCGGCATTAAAATCCTTTCTAAAATTAGAAATAAAAACAATACTAATGATCTTTTTTATATGGGTATTACTAGACATGTGTAAAACTAAATATCAGGAAATAGCATATCATGGTATGAAAACATGTGCTAGGTATATTTATGACTGCTTATCTTTAAAAGAATATGTTTTGAAAACAGATACTCATAGAAAAGATATCAGGTTAGTTCCATAAAGACAAGTGATAGAGGGATTTTTAAAGATATGTCAAACAAAAAATATGGAATAATGTATACTGGGTAGGCAAAAAGGCTACACTGAGTTACTTTGTTATTTAAAGATAAAAATAATCTATAATTTCTTTAAAAATAAGTATCTCTATGGAGGAACGTAGACAGCAGGTCTATGACTATTAAGGCATATGTGCTACTATGGCAACAGAGCTTCTGTTCTTGCCAACTGAATTCACATCATCCTGACATTAATCAGAAATGTCCATTGTGACAAATTAATGCCTTATCACAAATATCTGTGGATATATATATATATTCTTGACAGAACTGAGAGCGTTTCACATTCCATAAGGAATAAATTCACAGACTCCCTTATGTGAAGTTCTTAGTCCATTTTAAAGTTAAATCAGTGCTGGGTCACACCAGCCTTCGGTAACAGTAGTCTATAAAAAACAGAGGCTATCTGAAGACACCACCAACCCCAAACCCGTGGGCACCTGCCATATACTCACCAGCACTTCCCCGAGGATTCTCGCACATTTCACAATAAGGTAGCATTGAATTATTGACATAGGTACAAAACCCACACTGCCAGCTCTTCCCAGGAAAGGACGGGGTGATTGAGGGGATCTTGGCCTCGTAGATACCTTCTGTGAATACAGCTGTGGTTTTCCTGGCACACGATGTTTTCTCCTCTTGCAGATTGCTGCAGTCATTGGTGGTGACTGATTTCAATTTTTTAGCTTCAGGTTCAAAACCACTTTTATAATCACTTTCATACACAGCTCTTGTATCTCTTTTTCTAGAGTCTGTTGCCATTATAGTATGTTTCTCCTGGAATGTCCTTGATTCGTCACAGGAGGTCCCCAATTGTCCTTTTTTAGGTTTTGGTAAAAAGAACAATCGAATGTCATGCTGTTTTTCTTTTTCAAACTGGAAAAAGCAAAAATTACCCAATTAAGAAGTAACGGTTCTTTCTAAATGAAACAGCTTTAAAGACATTTCATTAACCATACTGTAGTATCCTTTGACAACCTTTTAGGAAATGATTTCAATTATGTTATGACGCTTCATACACACATATATACACAAGACCATTAATATATCAATACATCCTATCTTTTTTCCAGCATTTACTATATGTTAACCATATATATATATATATATAATATATAAATATATATTATATATATAAATATATATATAAACAATTAATCCTCATACCAGCTCTGTGAGGGAGAAACTACTATTGTTCCCAGTCTCAGATGAGGCAGGTAACTTGGCTAGATAAGTTATGTAATAGAAATACACTTCATAAACTATCTGCCCTAGAAATAGATCGAGAAAACAGGCAATTATATACTAAGCAATGTAAGTCTAATTAAGAAACTAGAAAAGTGGTTACACTCCAAACTATAAACAGTGTTCATAAATATTGTTACTCTTGACCAGCAAGCAGTTTTCAGATGGCAATAAACTATTAGACAGAGGGCTAGAGGCAGAACTGAGTGGTTAAAGCACTGGCCTACCAGGCACAAGGCCCTGGGTTCAATTCCTCTAGCATTATATTAAAAAATCAGCCAGGTATGGTGGTGCATGCCTATAATTCCACCCCTTGGGTGGCTGAGGCAGGATGATTGGCCAGCCTGCGCTACAGCAGGTTCAGGACCAGACTAGACTACAAAGTGAGATCCTGTCTCAAAAACATAAAATTTTTCCCATTTTATTGATACGTGTAAGTGCAAAATTTAAAGTTTACATTTGATCTTGGCATTTTGTGCACATACATACCATGGCAAGGTTACAAGACCTTCCCCTCTCTCCTTTTGGCCCTTGATAAATAAATTCCATAATGATCTATATGTATTTGAGAGGTATCTTTAGTTGTACTGTTGTGGTTGCCTCAATGTCCTGACTTGATTCAAAATGTTGACCTTCATGGTTATTCTTACTTTGGGGAAGAGCTAAAACCATACGGCGTAAGATCATGGAATGAGGCGAATAAAGACATACTGTAACACTGTGACAAGGATGCCTTTCTGTTAGATGCCATGTGGCAGCAGAATGCACTGAATTTGTGATTACACCTTGTGAAAACATGAACAAGGTACTCCAGAACTACTTCAGAAAGTGGCCAGAAGAATGGGATAAATGAGTGTGAAGCAAGGATGAGCATTTTGAGGGGAATTAAAGGTGATGTATCTTTGGTTGTAGTAAATTTTAAAATTTTAAACATTTGTCATTAATTTTGATCAGTCCTTGTATGTATCATCCATATTCATATGCCCTAACAATTTTGCTTAACTCTCAAGATACACTATTAATTTTGAAGAATACTACTTTTTGTGCCTGGAAATTTCTATTTTTCTTTGGTAGTTTCTTCCTTTTCATTTTTTCTCTTTCTGAGATTTGTGTTAGCACATGTTGGACCTAAATATTTTTGCTTACTTTTTACTCTCAAAGTTCCCTTCTTTGTGTTGTTTTTAATGTCTAAACTCCTAGGTTTTTTCCTCTATTTATCTTTCAGCTTTTCTATAGGAATATTTTAGCTTGGCAGTCATGTTTAATACCTAAAAGTTTCTTCTCATTCTATGTTTCTTTTTCAGTGTTCTGATTATATTTATATTTAGTAGTCTCAAATTTAAAGTTTCTTTAGAATTTTTAAGAAGGTATTTCTAGAACCAAGTTTTGTGTTTACCTTTATTTACCTTCTGCATGCTACTGATTCCCTCCTCAAACGTTTGATGACTTTTGGTTATCTCTTCACATTAAACATAAGAACTAGCCACAAAAAAAGCTGAAAATAGGTATCCCATTTGACCTAGCTCTATTTCTTTTGGGCATCTTCCCAAAAGAGTTAAAATCACTATACAACAGTGATGCACGCACACCCATGTTTATAGTAGGGCAACTTATAATAGGAAAATTGTGGAAGCAGCTGCTATGTCCATTAAAAGATGAAGGGATAAAGAAGATGTGGTGTATTTATGCAACAGAATACTACTGTATTATAAGAAAAGATACATTTGAATCATATGAAGAAAAACAGATGCACCTTGAGATCATCATGTTCAGCAAAATGAGTTGGACACAGAAGATTAAATATTGCATTGTTTCTCTAATATGAGAAAGCTAAATAATAAAAAAGTAAAGGAAGATGGAAAACAGTAGGAAGATAGACTTTGTGGAGAGGGAAAAGGGATGTGGGAGGTAAGGAGGGAAAAAGGGGGGGGGGAATAAAAATAATCCAGATACAACATGTAAAAGCATCAATTTCCCAAGCTGATTATTATTAATATGTATGGCAGATACATACTTAAAAAGAATAACAAAACACCATAAAAAGAGTTCAATTCACCTAAAAAATAAAATAAAAAAAACAAAGATAAGGAATAGAAAGGTTTCCTGGAAACTCAGGACACATGGGACTCGTATCACTAGGAAGATCTGAAAGGACGTGTTGATTAAATGTGGGGATGAAGAAGTGTTAAGGTCCTGTTTTCTTTAACTCAGGACATTGTCCCCTTTTCTTTTGTATCTTCTTCTTGGGTTGCCTGTTGGCTTTAGTCCATTTTAATTTGATCGGCTTTCTTTAATGCCTGGCAGCCATTTGCAGTCCAGTCATATGTAAGAATAAGACACTAAAATATTATGAGAAGTTCCACACGTGAGGCTCACTACAGAGTTATCACTTAACTATTTTGTTGGGGGATCACTTACGTTCTCAATTGCTTGTTTTTAATTTAGAATTGTCTCCCTTCTTCAATATGCTTTTTAAGACTACTTTTTTTAAAAAAAGAGGTACAAATAAAACAGAGATAATTGTAGTTATATGAATAAAATACACAATCAGCCTCTGTCACATACAACAAATAGTTTAAATGATATTAGAATCTTTGTCTCATTGTATATTTTAAAGAACTTACTTTCTCTAAAGACTTACCTTGTCACCTACCCACTAAAAAAGGGAAAAAAATGAAAAAAATTATTCAATTAAAAGCAACCCTCCTAAGAAAGCAAATCAATACAAAAAAAAAGTCAAAGGAAAAAATCTTCCCAAAAAAAAGAGATAAAATTCTCAACACCTAATTGAGCTATTTTTAAAATTTTGATTACTTAAGCAATGACTAATTTTGGGAAATAGCACTTGAGAAATTCTCATCTGCTAGAGGCAGATGAGAGGAAAGGTTACAAACAGGTGAAGGAATAAAAAACTGATGCATTCCTATGCCACTAACTACAGGACAGTGATTCCTATAGGTGTTGTTATGAAATCACATGTCACCTGGGCAATAATAAAGTGATGTTTTAATACGTAAAAAAATAAGTCCAGAAAAGAGTGGGTGGAATTTATTTTATCAATTTTGTGAACCAAAGTCACACTAAAAATTTAACAAACAGAGATAGTAAGGTTAGCAAAGATTTTTAGCTAGTGTTAGGATGACTAAGTTGTATATTGTCAAAGGTAGTGACAATTAGTGTCTTAGCCACTGGACTGCCAAAAGCAGGAAGCTCTAACAAGAAAAAGATTTCCTCTGAGGTAACTAGTTGGAAATGTGATCTACATCATCATTTAGGTTTCTGACTGTAGACTTTGGGCAGGTGGATAGGAAGGTGTTTGTTGAGGTTGTTTTGAGGCTAAGTTTTGTCTTTAGATCCACTTGGGCCTCCTTGGTGGGCCTGGAGCTTTCCAAGACACCAAACATGTTCCCATGTGTTCTCATCACGCAAGGGCACAGTTTTCTGGCTTGAGGTGTTAGTTGTCTAGGCAGTTTCTGTGTTCTGATGATTATATGGTTGCTGACTCTTCCATTGCCCTTTGGTTTCCCAGTGTGGAACCTGGAAGGCTGGGAAGTTCCCTACCTATCAGGGCTCTGCAAGCTCAGGTCCACAAGTTGCTTGAAACCTGAGAAGGTTTTTCTGTTCCCTACCTATCAGGGCTCAGCAAGCTCAGGTCCACAAGTTGCTTGAAACCTGAGAAGGTTTTTCTGTTCCCTACCTATCAGGGCTCTGCAAGCTCAGGTCCACAAGTTGCTTGAAACCTGAGAAGGTTTTTCTGTCAAGGTGACTGTCTTTGACAGGTCTGCCTCACCTCCTCTTCTACTCTTCTCTCTCTCTCTTTCTCTCTCTCTCTCTCTCTCTCTCTCTCTCTCTCTCTCTCTGGTAAGCACTAGATGTTTGATTTAGGTTGTTGTGTGTGTGTGACAAAGTGTTGCCTTGTAGTCCAGGTTGGTCTGGAACTTACTACATAACCTGGGTGAGCCTAGAATTCATGGCAATTTTTCTGCCTCAGCCTCCTGTGTGCTGGGATTACAGGCATGTGCCACCACACCCAGCTAATTTTTTAGGAGGCCCAAGTGGGTCTAAAGGAAAAATTTAGCCTCAAAAAAAAAAATCAAGCTTCTGAAAGAATATAAGGCACATTTCTACTTCCTGAAGACATTTAATGAGTTCAAAAAAGATATAACTAAAAAAATGCAAGCAAAAAAAAGGTGCAAGCCTAGCAGAAGCACAGAAATCAATACAAGAAATGAATCAGCAATCCAAGAGTTCAAAAGATATGAAGAGATACAGGAAGAACATCAGGAGATGAAAACTGCTTTGCCAAGTGTGGGGAACAGAATAACTCAAAAGGAAGACAGAACATCAGATTTAGAAGACAGGATGGAAATTATGGACCAATCTCTCAACAGTGCTCAAATAACACCATACCAATATGAAAATAGTTTCCAACAGACACTAGAAGGCTCAAAGGAGCTTAATTTCAGATTATACAAGCACAAGAAAAAATGGAAATCAAAACTAAAGAATAAGAAATTTACTCAACTAAATAAGATAAAATTTCCCATACATAGAAAAGAAATGAACACAAAAGTGACAGAAGTATACTATAGACCAACTAGATATGATCAAAACAGAAGCTCCCCAAGACACATCATATTAAAAGTTACAGACATGCACTGCAAAGAAAATATCCTTGAAACTATATGAAAAAACAACAGATAACACACCAAGACAAACCTAACAGAAAAACAGAACACTTCTCAACACAAACTCTGAAATTAAGAAGAGAAATCTTCAAACTCCTAAAAAAAAATCACTGCCAACCAAGGATTCTATATCCTGCAAAGCTATCCTTCAAAACTGATATGGAAATAAAGACCTTCCATGACAAACAAAACTTGAAGAAATTTATGACAACTGAGGACTAAAAAAACCTTTTAAGAATCTTATGAAAGGAGATAATGAAGATAAGCACAACAAAGAAACCAGAGGAAGGTATGCTTCTAACAGAGAGAACAGATAAGCAAACAGGAAAACAGAAAGAAATCAATATCCAAAGGTCTGAACAATGTCATGTCTCAATATTTACAGGACAACTGTAACTCTTGATATCAAAGGTCTTAATTTGTCAATGAAAAGACACACATTGGCAAACTGTATTAAAAAACATAATCCAAACATACACTGCCTGCAAGAGACCTGCCTTACCCATAAAGATAAACACAGACAGATGCTGAAAGGATGGAGTTCCACATTCCACTCAACAAGAGGACAAAAACAGCAGGGTAGTGACAACCATCGCTGACAAAGTAGACACTAAGCCAAAACTAGTTAGAAGAGATAAGATGGCCACTTCAATCTAGTAAGGGGAGCAATTCAACAGGAGGAGCTAACAATAGTAAATATTTATGAACCAAACGATGATCCATTCAGCTATATCTTAAAAAATAGCTACAGGACTTAACCAAAAAGACCCTAACATGATTATAGTAGGGGACTATAACACTCCTCTCTCTCAAGAAGACAGGTTAACTAGGCAAAATAATCAACAAAGATATTGCAGATGCGACCAAAATTATGAAAGAAATAGATTTTACAGATATCTACAGAGTTTTTTTTTATCCAACTACAATAATAGAATACATATTCTTCCCAGTTGCCCATGAAACATTCTCAAAACAAGACCATATTCCAAGCCAAAAATTAATTTAAAAATTTACAGAAAAGTTGAAATAATTTCACATATCCTGTCAGAACACAGTGGAACAAAACTAGAAATAACACAGACAACAAATACCACTCAAACAAATGGAGACTGAATAGTAAACTATTCAACAAACAATGGATCATAAAAATTTGAGAAGAAATCAAAACATTCCTAGAGGCAAATAATAATCACAAATGGAATCACATCATAACACAACCTGTGGGACACAATGAAGGCAGAATTAAGAGGGAAATTCATAGCCATACAAGTACATGTAAAAGGATTGAACAATCTCAAATAAGTAACCTAATAAAGCAACTCAAGGATCTAGAAAAGCAAGAAAAAGCAATAAGAAAGCAAACCCAAAACTAACAGAAGGAAAGAAATTGTGAAGATCAGAGCAGAAATTAACAAGATAAAAATTTTTAAAAAACAACATAAAAATACATGAATCAAAAAGCTAGTTCTTGGAAAGGATAAACAAGATCAATAAAGCCCAAGCTAAACTCAAAAAAAGGATAGAGAAAAGTGATATCAATGAAATTAGAAATGAAAAAGATGAAATTATAACATATAGCACTGAAATCCAAAAAATTACAAACTGGTACTTTGAGGGGTTGGAGGAATTGCTCAGCAGTTAAAATGCTTGCCTAGCAAATGCTAAGTACCGGAGTTTGATTCCCCAGCACCACATAAGCTGGGCTTAGTGGCATACCACCTGTAATCCTAGCACTTGGAAGGCTGAGGCAGGAGGATTCCTGTGAGCTCAAGGCCAGTCTGGGGTGCATAGTGAGTTCAGAGCTAGCCTGGACTACAGAGTGAGACCCTGCCTTAAAACAACAACAACAAAAAAAATAATTTAAGAAGGTACTTTGAAAGCCTATACTCCAGTAAATTTAGGAACCCAGAAGAAATGGACAAGTTTCTAAACACACATCAACCTCCAAAACCAAAGCAAGAAGAAATAAAACATTTGAACAAACTAATAACCATCTATGAAAGAGAGGAAGTAATAAAAACACTTCTGATAAAGGAAAACTCAGGACCTGATGGATTCACAACAGAATTCTAGAAATTCAGGAAAAACTTAATACTAGTACTCAGCAAACTCCTGCAAGAAACTGAAAAGGAAGGAAGGTTGCCAAAGTCATTCCTCAAAGCCATCATAGCTTTTAACACCAAAACCAGACAAAGACTTAATAAAAAATAAAGAAAAATCTAAGCCAATCTCCCTAATGAACACAGATGCAAAAATACTCAACAAGATATGCACAAACAGAATGCAACGAATCATAAAAATATTTATGAATCACAGCAAAGTGGGCTTCATCCCATGACTGCAAGGATGGCTCAATATATGCAAGCAATGAACGTAACACACCTCACTAGCAGAGGCAAAGGTCAAAACCATGTGATCATTTCAATAGAAGCAGTAAAAATATTTGACAAAATCTAATATCTACTTACGATAAAGACCCTGAAGAAACTAGAATAGAAGTAACTTACCTCAAACTAATCCAAGCTATCTTCAATTCTCTAGGTCAATACTATACTTTTTTTGAGGCAGGGTCTCACACTGTAGCCCAGGCTGGTCCTGAACTCACTGCAATTCTCCTGTCTCAGCCTCCCATGTCATGGGATTACAGGCATGCACCACCATACCTGAGTTTATGTGATGCTGGGGAATCAAATATCCAACCTGGGGCCTTGCACTTTAGCCACTGTGCCATTCCTCCAGCCTGCTAATACCATTGTAAACAAGGAAAGACTAAAAGTATTTACACTAAAATCTGCAACAAGACAAGAATGTCCACTGTTACCCCTACTATTCAACACAGACCTTGAAATTCTTACCAAAGTGATCAGGCAAGTGAAAGAAATACAAAGAATACAAATTGGAAAGGAAGAAGACATCACTTTTTGCACATGATATGATACACAGCATCGAAGGCTGAAAAAATTCTATAAGTCTCTCAGAATTAATAAGCAAAGTAGCAGAATATAAATTTAAAGGGTTGCAAATCCTTTTTAATTTGTATTTTTTGAGACAGGGTCTCACTCTTTGTCCCAGGCTGGTCCTGAACTTACTATACAAGCCCAGGCTGGCCTCAAACTCATGGCAATTCTCCTGTTTCGGCCTTCACAGTACTGGGATTACAGATGTACACTACCATGCCCAGCTAACATTCACAAATCAACAGTACTCCTCCATGCCATAACAAAATCAAAAAGTCAACTCCATTCACAATAGCAACAACAAAATAGGAATGAACCTTACCAAAGAAGTGAAAGAACTATACACAGAAAATTACAGAACCTTGAAGAGATAGAAGAGGACTGTAGAAAATGGAAAGACATTCCATGTTTCTGAAATAGAAAGAACAAATATTGTCAAAATAGCCATACATCCCAAATTGCTATGCAGACTCAATGCATTACCAGATTAACAGTTCCTCACAGAACTGGAAGAAACAACTGTAGAATTTATAGGGAATCAGAATTTCCAAAGCTATCCTAAGTAACGAAGGCAAAGCTGGAGGAATCATAATTCCAGCCTTCAAAATAAACTACAAAGCTATAGCGATTAAATCTACATGGTAGTGGCACAAGGACAGACAAGAAAATCATTGGAACAGAATACAGAGACAAAACTGATATCTTCAGTCATCTGTTTTTTGACAAAGGGGCCAAGACCATTCAGTGTAGAAAAGACTGCATCTTCAACTAATGAAACTGGGAAAACTAGATATCCAAGTGTAGGAGAATGAAATTAGATCTGTATCTGTCTCCATACACTAAAATCAAATAAAAATGCATTAAAGTGTTTGATATCAAAAGGGAATATATATATATATATATATATATATATATATATATATGTGCACAAAATAATCAAGTTCACTGTGAACATTATGTATAGCATATATATATATATATATTAATAAAAACGGTTAAAAAGGGAAAAAATTTGCTGGCATACAAAATAGGTAAAATGCTGGAAGACAAATGATAAGAAAGGATTTCCTGAATAGAATACCAACTATAAGAGTAACTACAAGAAATAACTATAACAATCAACAAATGGGACTGCAGCAAACTAAAAAGCTTGTTGTACCCTCCAGGAAACAATCAAAAGGGTGAAGATACTGCCTACAGAAAGGGAGAAAATTTTTACTAGTGATGCCACAGACAGAGGATTAATATCTAGAATATACAAAGAACTCAAAAAATAAAGCCTCCAATATAAATGTCCCCATTAGGAAGTGGGAAGCTGAAATTAAATTTTTTAGAAAACGAAGTAAAAAATCCAAAGATAACATGAAAAAATGGTCACCATCTTTGGCTATCGGAGAAATGCACATCAAAACAACTCTGACATTCTGTCTCACTCCAGTGAGTATGACTAATATTAAGAACTCAAAAAACAACAATTGTTGGTGAGGCTGTGAAGAAAATGGAACACTTCTACATTGTTGGTGTGATTGTAATCTGGTGCAAACATTATGGAAAGCTGTTTGGAGATTCCTTTAAAAGCTAAGAATAGAAATCTCATTTGATTCAGCTACAATTCTAATGGGCACTTCCCCAAAAGAAGTGAAGCCATTATATCATAAAGACACATGTATATCTATGTTTATAGCAGCACAATTCATAATAGCAAGATCTTGAAAACAGCTTATTTGCCTATCAATAGAGGAATGAATAAAGAAAATGTGATATTTACACACAATGGAATTTTATGCAGCTACAAAGAAAGACAAGCATTTGAAAAAATGGCACTGACTTGAGTCAGTAATCCTCAGTGAAATGGACCAGAAACAAAAGATTAAGCTTTGCATGGTATCTCTCATATGAGACTGGCATAAATACACACACATACAAAAAGGCTTTAACATAAGAAAGAGGGAAGGAAGAAAGATGACAGATTGCTAGCAAAATGGAGAGACACTGAAAATAAGAGAGAAGGTGGAAGGAAAGGTTCAGAAGGAAGAATAAAATGTTCAAAAGGATACACATGGGCACATATTTCCAAGCTCTATATTACTAACATATTATTCAAATTCCCAAGCTGTATGTTATTACCATGTTACTGTATCTGTAGTTCATGCACATTCAACAAGACATTATAGCAAAAAGTTACTGGTAAATGCCCTAATCGTGTCTGTCCTTGCAAATAAATAATTATAGTAATTTTTTAAAAATTTGTGATAAATAAGGAACTCAAATGCAGGTATTTGAAAAAATAGATTGTTTTTAAGATACAAAAGAAGTATGCTGCCTTTCATGAGAAATGCTGGAAATAAAAATGACAAAATGCTTATAATGGCAAAAACACATGCTTTTATCTGAAAGGCTCAGGGAGCTCATCTATTTGCTCTGCTTTGCAAAATGGGAAAATACTTGTCTTTAGAGACAAATTCTCTGGTCAACATGACAGGATTAAAAGTCAAATATTAGAACTGAAGGGAAGAAAAGGAAACAGTCTGTAACTCATAAAGCACAATAAAGTACTTCAAAGCCTGGTGTTACTCCAATGAAGCACAGACCACCAACTAAAGCACTGATGTCAGGGTTAATAGACTGATCAAAGGGCACTTCTGGTAGGAGCTGCTACAGCCTCATGTCATTTAGCTCCTGTTCCTAAAAAAAAAAAAAAAAATCAATAAATCTCTGTTTTATAAATGGATGATTGGGACATCATGCTGGTCTCTTTAAGGATCTCTGATTTATAATTGGAACCACAACTGACAAGTCCTCATTAACGTTTGTAAACAAGCCAAAAAGAGTCTGTTTTCAAAGGATATAGAGTGACCGAAGTAGGGTTTTAATCATCTTACTTTTAAAAAAAGCACTTACATCACCCTAAAAAAGAAATCACTGGTTTAATTTTCAGACCTTCCAAAAAATATCCATTCCCATTGTTAGTGATGGTGCTGCAGATTTTTAGTTATCCAGGCTCATGGGCTCCTAGATTCCTTATGAATAAGATATGAATATAAAGATATGGAAAACGAAGGCTTAAAGAAAGTGACACTTTATAGTAGACAGAGAAAGTGAGGAGAATAGTCTCAAGAGGAGGTTGAGGAGTGTCTCAACTGAGACTTCCAGTTGAGATGGTGAACTAGACTCTTCGTAAAGTTTTTCTTTGTGCACACAGTAGTTTGATTTTTTCGAGTGAGTCAGCTGCAGCTGCAAATAAATAAATCGCTGAATTTATTGTGTTTTGAAGATAAGGAAGAGAATGGGGAGGTTTTTTTTTTTTAACTCTGGCTGTAATTCCCTATCCTTGGCTGTCTTGCAGAGGGGAGGTGGGGGATGGGAAGCCATAATTCAAATCCGTTTCCATGATCACTGGAACACCTTGCCCTGGCCTTTTGATCAGTCCTATCCTATTCTCTTATCTATCATGTTGTAGTTGAATACAATTTTGACAATGATCAACTTAAGTGCCACTAGTTTTGCTCTGCAGCCACAGAGAAAATAAGAGTAAAACAAGTGAAGTGCCAATCTGTTTTTTTAAATGGTAAAAATTAATGTTTTTAGTTATTTTTAACAATGACATCAAAACCAGCACTGCAAATGTTTTAAAAACAGCCATATCACCTAAAAAGGATAGATGAAATTTAAAGCAAAACATGTATACAAAGCACAGATCTTTAGACTATAACACAAAGGGTTAAATTAAGCAATGTCTAATGAAAGCCTATGTACCATAATTTCCCTCCATAGATCCTGGCTTGACTTCCAAATGCCTCTGGGACATTGGGTGAAGTGAGGTATCTCAAACTCAGGATGTCCCAAATATACATCAACTCCATCTGTAAACTACTCCTTTCCTCTCTTCACTGTCTCTAGGCCCCTTATGGCTTACCACATTAGCTATAAAATGTTCTACTCTCATTCAGATTTAGACTAAACTGAATCTCTTCCAATTACTTCATTGATTCTCTCTGTACCTAACTGCACATCTTTGGCTGTGCATTACCCTTATCTTCCTCAATGCCTTCTACTGGACAAAATTTCACTAGCTCTCATTTTGTTGATCCTACCCCTCAATAGGATGTAATGGGGGTGGGGGACACACAGGAACCTACAACTTTAACTACTGTGGCTCAACCAGGTTTGCAAGGTTTGAAAAATCAAGGGGAAAAGGTTTGACAGTGGAAGGCCAGAAAATCCCTTCACTATAAGCAGAAATTAGACAAGTGCTGAGCAGAAATAACCAGTTCCCCAAATAACAATGTCTCCAAAAACCTCTCTCTTCTTTCTCCCATTCTTTTGACACATTGCCACTAGAATTATCTTTTGAAAACAGAAATCTTGCCATGTCACGAATCTGCTTTGAAAAATTTCAAAGATAATACATGCTTCCAGGATAAAGTCACACATGCTGGTGTAAATGTGTGGACTCCTCTCCATCTGCTCGATGCAAAGGTTTTAGGCTTCCTGTCCTTTGACTCACTTCTCTTGTGCTCTGCATTCACAGTGTATGGGCTTGCCTTCCCTAGAACAGCTCAGATCTGTTGATATCACCCTGATTTGGGGATGCTTTTGGCATTCCTTCAGTGTGAAATAGAACCTACTTACTTTCAGCTCATCCTTTAAAACCCAGCTCAGCTGTTTCCCAAAGGAAACTCTCCCACATACCCTAACTGGTTATTTATTCTGCATTCTCAGAGCCTGATTTATATATCTCAATCTTCATATTTATCATACTGCATCAAAATGACTTGGTAATAATTATGTCTCCCAATCAGAGTAGGCACCAAAGGAAACCTGGCTACAGCCTCATGGCTATCCTTCCTGGCTATCTTTCCTCGTATTTACACTCTCAGATGCTCATGTGTAATCGCAAAAAAAAAAAGCTTTACTGAGATGTAATTCACTTATCATAAATTTACCCTTTTGAGGTGTGCAAATCAATGACTTAAAAGTAGTGCAACCATTACTATTACTGTTAGAACATATTCATCAAATGCAAAAAGAAATCCTACACTCTTGAGGTAGTCATTTTCCATTCCTTCAAGTCCCCAGAAACTAATTTATTGCTCTATAGGTTTACCTATTCTAGGTAATTCACATAAACAGAGCTATTTAACACATAGCCTTTATATTTGGCTTCTTACATTTAGCGTAATATTTTCTGGACCTAATCTATTTTCAAGACCAAATAATATTTCATTATGTGGATCAACCACATTTTGTTTAACCATTCATTTGGGTAAACATTTGGGTTTTAGAATAGACATTTGGGTTATTTTAGCCTTTTTTTTTCCTTCTATGAGTCATGCTGCTATGGCATTCATGTACAAATTTTTGTATGGACATATGTTTCCAATTCCTTAGGAACAGAAATCCTAGATCATATGCTAACTTGACTAGATATGATTAAATGTACAATGAATGCTTACATTTTAAAAACTTATTGCACTAAAAGACACATTGCCAATAGTCCCTCTCACAATATTTACCTTTGCAAGCTGGATACAACAGCTGATAGATGACTCAAAGAGAACCTATTTCAAAATTGAGGGTGTGGCAGAAAGAGCAGAAGATAGCACTGAAGGTATAAAGAATTTATTTTCTGCAATAATGCAAGAAAATTTCTCTAATCTAGAGAAAGAAATTAATTTCCAGGTACAAGAAGCTTATGAAACGCCAAATAACCTCAACCAGCAATGATACTCGCCATGACATATCATAATCAAATCCTCAGAAATACGACATAAACAGAGAATATTAAAAGCATCAGGAGAAAAACAGACATTAATCTACCAAGGCAAACCCATTCGAATTACTACAGATTTCTCGAGGTAAACTTTAAAGGCTAGGAAAGTCTGGAGCAAGATCTTTCAAGATTTAAAAGACAGCCAAGTGTCAAGCCGAGTTGTTATATCCAGCAAAATTATCCCTGAAAATTGGAGAAGTAAAAAATTTTCATTTCATGACCAAGAATCCCTTAAGAAATTTGTGACTTCTACCCCCAGCATTGCAGAAAATACTTGGAGGAATTTTTAAGAGAAGCAGAGAGACAAGCACTACCAAAACACACAGAAGAAAGGAAACACCTAAAAGGAAAGTGTAACAACAACAAAAAGATTGGTATTTGAACCATTTTATCACTATCCTCCTAAAACATTACCAACTGTCTCATAAAACCTGTGAATCTTCCCCCATAGTTATTATTTCCAATAGTATATATGTTTAAAAATATAATAATTATATTCAACATGGGGAATTGGTATAAAATATTTAAAAATATGTATTCATGAAGTTAGGGATGGATAGTTACATAAAAGGATAAGCCAAATCTGGCAAAATGTTAGTAATTAGTGAAATGTGAGTAAACAATTTATGAAAGTTAAAAAAAAACTAAGCATACCACTCTACTGCTTTAATGGTAGTATATTTATGTAATACAGCTTTAAGTTCATTTAATGTAGCAAATCGATATAGACTTAAGCTTGTTTAACATAGCAATTCATTTATTTGGTGTTGGATGTAAGTTTATCCTAAGAAAACAGACTGATGACAACCTGAATGTCTTTTGAATGTACAAACATTTACCTCTCCATACTCGGCTAAGGAATATGAAATTTAACTTCTCTGATTATTTCTCATGTTTTGTAGCCTCATGAATTTCATACTTACAGTTCTTTTCTCATGTGAACTGGTGGGGGAAGCCATGTTAAGAGTCTCAACAAAGATATAATAACATACAGAAAAAAAGGAGCTTTTGGCATATCACCCCAATAAAGGGCCCTGTGGGACCCAGAGAAGAGGTATCAAGATATGGCCACTGAAGCCCATTCTAGGGGTGGGAATCTGAGCTACTAAGTGGTGATTTGAATGGTAAAGTAAGTCAGATGCAGAAGATTAAATATGTTAAATATTCCATGGTTTTTCTGATTTGGGAAACCCAGAACACAGGTATTCTATAGAACCAAATGAGTGTGATAGTGGGAGTTACAGGGGGATGCGGAGGGTGTGGGAGAGCCAAAAATGGGGAGGGAAAGGGATTGTAATATTGATGTGATGTACATGTGCACAAAATACTCAAGTCTCTTGTAAACATTATGTAACACACACACACACACACACACACACACACACACACACACGGTGAAAAAACAATATTTGCCTTTGCTCAAAACATTTATCCCGTAGTTTCCACAGTTTCTGAAAAAGTGGAAACTCTTCTTCATGAATGTCTTTACAAGTTGTGATCAAAAATATTGTGGACACTGCTGCCAAGTGCCATCCAATGGAAAGGTAGGCTTATAAAAAACATTATGGTTTGTTTTCATGCACCTTATTCACCAGCTCTGGAAACATGTGACTTCTGGCTATTCTCCAAAGTCAAAATGACTATGAAAGGTAAAATTCTGCAATGATTCAGAACACTGAGATAGGTACAACAGCACAACTAAAGACACACAGTAAAGGGATTTCCCCAGCTGCTTCAAACATTGCAGGAAGGGTGGGGTAAGTCTGTTTGGACTGAGGGGGGGTGGGGAGTGGTAATGTGCCTTTTACTGAAATACAGTTTTGAGGACCTGCCTGGCTGTTTTTCAACTGGCTGCAACATTTTACATTCTCACCAGTACAGTATGAGTATTCCCTTTTTTCTACATCATCACCAACACTTGTTTTTAAAAATGTAGTCATCCTAGTGGGTATGAAGTAGTATTTCATTGTGATATTGATTTACAGTGCATATAATCTCATTACATGTTTACACAATGATCTTTATTCCATGCCTAGCATTTATCCCATGAGTACTAGCTAACCCAAATTTAAAGTATTTCAATGTTCTTTATATTTAACATATATGTACTGAGCGCCCACGATATGCTAAATCTAGCATAGCTAAAACTAGCATAGTTTGGCAAGGGCAAGAGGACAGACTTTGGAACAGAAAGGTCTGAATTCAAACCCCATTCTACCATTTACTGCTGTATGAACTGGGCAGATTACTCAATCTCTCTGAGTTTTAGTGGGGCATGGTGATAGCATATGCCTCTTAGTGTTGCTATGAAGGTTAAATAGGATCATATTATGGGCTTAGCACAGTGGCAACATGGAATAACCACTCAACATAATACATGTTAACTGTTATTAAAGTTATAAAGGCAAATGAATGTTCAATAATAACACAATAAGATTTAAGCTATGACTATTAGATATTTATGCCTTAATCCATAATAATGATGTTATTTTCTTTCTTATTATTTTAGGTTACTATGCTGGTTTTTTATATAGTATTTATGTAGTTTGATTTTCTAAAATACATATTAAATAGATATTCCAATTTGTGATGTATTGATCTCATGAAATCAGTTCCTCCGAGAATTCATAAGCAAGAGATCTTGGACAAGAAATATTTAGACTTCATGAATACCACAACCTCTATGGTCAACTTTCTTTTCACTATTACCATTCATTCAACTAGACAACTAGACCGCTACAAAAAGGGATTTTATATGTATGAGACAATTTTTATTCAAACTTCCTGGCTTATGAGAAGGCAACCCTTTCATATAAAGTTGGCATTTAATTAAAAAATGCAGTTGTTTAGGAATTTCTGAGAGCATATTTTAAATTTTCAGTTGTTAAGCTGAAGATTTCTCCTTCCCAACTACATAAAGTTTTATTTTTCTTTAGCAGACCAGCTATCATCTTATGTATTTTTAATGCAAATGATGGTGTTTGAATGTAAATTTAGTTTGAGCAAAAGATATTTTGAAAAGCGATTGAGGACACAGACCCTGGGACTAAAGGATGGCTGTGAAGAGAAAGGCAGTGTTATGATCCAAGCCAGAGCCAACAGCAGAGAGGCAGAGTAAAGCAGGCAGGCAATCAGGCAAAGGACAGTAAGAAGAACGCAACTTCAAGACACTGAATTAAGATCACACAAAGTGAAAACAACTTATAAGGTGGACAATGCAGTGTAGCTGAGCAACACTGGTTAAGAATTGACTATGAATAGCTGTTCTGGCTTCATCTCGGAATTTCCTAGAGATAGCTTCCAAAACGGAAAGAAATTATGTAAAGTAACAAAATGAAGCACCTCTGGCTTTCTGACCTTGGGATAAGAGAAATTAAGCAGAAAGAAGATTTGTTCTAAGCAGGAATCAAATTCATTATCCACACTGGATATCCACTATTTATGTACCAAATTTCCCATTGGACACTTTATAGTTTATGTGTAATGGATAAAAGGGACCTTAGAAACCATTTAGTAATCCAGAGACCCAAGGACCCAACTGGCTGGATAAATGATGTTGCTAACTACTACAGAGAGTGGCCAAAAAGAGATTAAAATTAAGTTTCCTACAACTACAGCTACATGAAGGGTGTCTTGGTTACTTTCTCATACCTGTAACTCAATACCTGACAGGCACAACTTTAGGGAGGAAAAAATTATTTTAACAGTTTCAGAAAGTCACAGTCCATTCATGATTAGGTGGCTGGAAAATGGTGGATTCACATGGTGGGGCCACAGCTACAGCCAGAGCCAGAGCCTGTGCTTCAGAAGACAGAGACCCTCACAGCAGCATGGCATAACTGAGAAACCTGGGAAGAAGGGCAGGCCAGCATTGGCCCCTCCAGGTCAAGTCCCACGCATCTGCCCCTTCCAGCCAGGCCTCACCTCCCAAGACTACATAGTATACATAGGTACATGAGGCTTTTGGGGGACGCTCCAGATCCAAACCACCACAGAGGGACAACCCTTAGATGATGATAGCAAAATGAAAACCTGAGAGGGGGAGGGAGTCCTTCTATTTGAACATGCTGCCTTTTATCACATGGAGATAATAATATATCCAAATATTATCCATACCTTTCTCTTCTTCCACCTGGAGGTGATCACTTGACCAGACTACAGGAAAACCTCATTAAATCAAATGAGTACTTAAATGTTGTAAACTTTCAAGGGTACAAGAAAGGGAGAAGTGAAAAATGAACTGACTGCAATCGAGGAAGTAACACTGGTGAATGACTCTCAGGCATGACTGATTTCTTATGGGAGAAACACATACAATATGTAAAAAGCACCTTTTCTCATACAGGTGGAATTTTTTTCTCTTCATTCAAGTTGGACTTCAATTTAGTCTCATTCAGGCTAATAGAGAAGTTCTTTCAAAAAAATATAAATATATCTAGCAAAGACTTGTAACTCATATGCTCACCAAACAACAAACATGTAAGCATAAACAAACAAAAGCAGCTCACAATAAAGAGAGCACTCATATATTTTAAGATGCCATCTTATATAAAACCATGCATATGTAAAGACATGAATTGGAAAATCTGTAGGATAACATTAAATTTCAAAAGATACATAGGTAACTTGGGGTTGAGAAATGGCACAGTGGTTAAGTTTGATTCCCCAGCACTACATAAAGCCAGGGGTGGTGGTACACACCTGTACTCCCAGCATTCTGGAAGCTGAGATAAGATGGCCTTGTCTTCAAGGCTAGGTTTGCCTGGGCTACACACAGTAAGTTCAGGACCAGACCCCTGAAGAATGAGACTCTATCCCCCCCCCCCCCCCAAAAAAAAAATCTTAACAAAGTATACTTGGCTATGGGTAGGAGGAACCATCTCCAAATCTTAATACCCATCTTAGAAACTGACTACTCTGAACTTGACAATTTTACAGAAACAATTTTTAAGTTAAAAAAAAATCTTAAAAAACATCCCACTATTTTTAGGCTTTATTTGACAGAATGGCTTTCTAGTATTCAATAAGTATCAACTCTCCAAATAAGATATTCTATGGCTTGGATTTTGAGTGTCCCCCAAAAACCTCATATTTGGAACTGTGTGTTATCAGGAAGTATAGTCTGGCTGGAAGGGGCACATGCTCCGGCTTTGACCGAGAAAGAATTTGTTAATTTGTTGATAATGGGGGGAGGGGTGCCCAGGGCAGAGCCTTGAGGTGTGTGTTGATTAGTGGGCTAGGAAGCGAGGGGGGTGGGTAGCTTGAACTAAATAAAGGAAAGAAGAAACATTGTTACAACTTCTTCCCAGAAGACTCAAGCACTCCACAGTCTGCAGGGACTTGGTTTCTGCCTGCAATGGGGAAGGCAGCTCTCTAGCCTCTGCCACGTGCTGGGTGCCCTATTTGGACTGAGTGAGACCTTCTGAAAGCTGTAAGCGAAAACAAATCTTTCCTCCCTTATACTGCGGCTATCAGTATTTTGTCACAGCAACAGGAGAGTAACTGTGACAAGATACATTAAATTTTAATGTAATTCTGCATGAAAATGTTGCAATGGAAATTTTTATATTATAAGAAAAGTGAATTATTGTATTATATTATATTATATTATATTATAAGAAAAGTGAAAAGATTTAATTTTGTTCCTATTACTGATCAACTCTTCAGGAAATTAAAGTTTGTATAACTCTCATATCATATTACCTCAAAGGGGTAGGAACTAACAGACCAGGTGAAGTATAAACTTCTCTAAGATATTATTTCTTATTGAATTAAACATGGTCGACAAATAGCATTTGTTAGGGGTGAGACTGAGAGATTAAATATAAAACTGTACAGTGCGTGTCACAAACATCCATATACTTATCATGGAAAAACTTCTTAAAATGTAATATTCACTTCTAATTTTTTAAAGATAACAGAAATACATATTTCTGCTGAAGTTTCCATCGCATTTTTACTCTTCCCTGGACCTACTCTTCTCTCCCAGAGGTAACAAGTTTGATAAATTCTACATATGACCTATGCTTACATACTTTACTATATATGAATATATAAATATGAATATTCTTATGTGTGTTGTTATACATTTAAAGCACATTATGTTCTCTAGACCTGATCATACTGATACATATAAATCTAATTCAAGTTAACTTCTAAATAGTTTTTTATGATAATTTATGAATCCATTATCCTATTGGGTAAATATGTTGATGATTGTAGGAATCAGTTCTTATGTTGGATAAGGGAAATATAATTATTTACATTTGTATAGATACATGGAGAAGATGAAGTAGAACTTGATGCTGGATTCCAAATGATGATATTCATAAGAATTAATGGCTTGAAAAAACATACAAGTATAAACAAGTAATAGAATCAAACAGGTGAGATTCTGGGAGGCAGGAAGATGAAGGACAGGGTAGAAGGGCAAGAAAGGAGTAAGAGAAGGGAATGTGAAGTTGATGCAACATGATTGTGTATAAAATTCTCAAGATTAATGTAACTATTGTGTTATTACAAACGCATACTAATAGAACTGGGAAAAATGCACACATACATATGCATCCATCTATACAAATGTACATGTCTGTAGATCTTGCTCTATTGGAAAGCGCCTAGGAGCAGTGGTATCCCAAAGGCATTTTAAGAAAATCATTATGTGTCATTATTCCATAGTAAAGGAAACCAGGCTCCTTAAAGAAACCGCCAGTTCTCATATGTAGAAGAATGAAACTAGAACCACATCTTTCACCATCCACCAAAATGGATCAAAGACTTAGACATTCAAATGGAAACATGGAACTTGTTAGAATTTAAAAAAGGTAAAACCTCTCAGGACATAGGTAAAGGAAAGGACTTACTCAATAAAACACCAAAAGCACCTGAGATAACACCAAGAATCAACAAATGGGATTTTTATCTGCACAGCAAAGCAAACAATCAACAGAGTGAAGAAAATACCCACAGAATTAGAAAAAATTTTTCCAGCTGTTCCTCTGACAGAGGACTATTATCAAGAACATATAAAGAACTGAAAAAAGTAGAACCCCAAAATAAAGAACCCAGTCAAAAAATTGAAATCTGAAATAAATAATCACTTCTCAGAAGAAGTCTTAATGGCCAATTAATACATGACAAAATATTCAGCATCTTAACCATTAAAGAAATGCAAATAAAAACAACATCAAGGTTCCACCTAACTCCTGTAAGAGTGGCTGGCATTAAGAACTAAAAAACTCCCCCTTTTGGGAAAAAGGAACCTTCCTACATTGCTGGTAGGACTGTGAACTGGTATAGCTACTGCACGAATCCATATGGAGATTCCTAAAATACTGAAAATAGATATACCATTTGCTCCGGCTATTTCTTCCAGGTATCTTCCCAAAAGAGTTAAAGTCATTATACAAGAGTGATACATGCATATTCATGTTTACAGCAGCACTATTTATAACAGCTAAATCTTGGAAGAAGCCAGTATGTCCAACAAGAGATGAATAGATATAGAAGATGTGGTGTATATACAAAATGGAGTAATATTCTGCCATAAAAAAGATAAATTTGAGTCATTTGTAGGAAAATGGATACACCTTGAGATTGTTATGCTTAGCAAAATAAATCAGATACAGTAGACTAAATATTGTATAGTTTCTCTAGTATGAGAAAACCAAATTATTTTTAAAAAGGCTAGAAATTGGGAAAAAAGTAAGAAGACAGATTTTGTGGAGAAGGACAGGAGACATAGAGGGTTGTTGGGAGAGATGAAAGAGGAAAAGGATATGATATGTAAATGACAACAAAAGAGGAAGAAATAGCCTGTTCTGTGCCAGAGGCTAATAAAATTCAAAGTGAATCTGAAATATTCTGTTTGCCAGAAAGCAAGGAAGTAATTACAGGCTGTATTTTTAAAGGTCAGTTTAAAGGGGATTTCACTGGCCAGCTCTAACTGTAAACAGAGAAAAGCAAAGGACCACAAAGCATTAATAATAACAAAATACAAGAATCCTCAACTTCTTAGTGATTTTTTTTAAAGAGAAGGAATAACATTGTTCTTTACAGAAAAGTGCTAGCTAATAAACACAGAAGAAATAACAGAATTAGAAAAACCACTGTATATTGAGTCAGGTAAAAATCATGAAGGAACGCTGAAACCACTCAATACAGGGCAGTCATATGACCTAAAACTGCCACATCATAAATTAATCACCATTGTAAATGGGAAAGGTTTCCTCTACAATCTACCTTATTTTAGAAAGGCAGATCTTCTTTTCATGTTTTTTGGCTATTGTGTTCCCTTCTGATATACTCTTTTGTCAATTTCTCTGTTGGCTCATTTGTGTTTTATTAACCGAGTTTTTAGAATTCTTTATATACATTGGACATTGTACTACAACTATCTTAACTGAGTCTGAGTTGTTAAAGGGGTATTCTATATAATAAAAATTTTAAATTTTGATGAAGCCAAATATTTCAATCTTTTTTATTACTATTCCTGTATTTTGAGGCAAACTTCATCTACCCTTCCTTACTTTCAGGGTCATAAAGATATTTTCTTCTGCAGTTGGGATTACACTGGGCTTGTTTATCTTAGGAGCTGATGAAACTCTTTGTGAAACAACTTCTGTAGTAGCCTTCTATCAAACTAATTTTTGGTCTGTGAGGTTTTCTAGCTCTAAGTGAAGTCTCCTTTTAAAAGCATATGTAATTGAGAGTTGCTATTTAAAGTAACATGATAAAGTTATAGTTTCAGGATGTTAAAAAAGTAAAAAAGAACAAGGCATATAATCTTACATGAGTGAACAAAACTTCCTTCATAAGCTCCTCAGAACTGTCATTTGGTGACCATGCTTCAGCAAATTGCAGGAAATCCCATTTTTCCTTATCAGCTTCCTCAGCCTGAAGTTGTTCCCTCCTACCATTCAGTGTACTCCCTGTGACCTGTGCCTGTAAAATGGAAAAACACATGAATTTTACAATAGCTCACCTCTCAGCTGACATTCACTAAGCAGTAATGTGGCTTTATATTTAAATCACAAGCTAAACCCTAAGGAAATCTTACCATTCCAGCATATCATGGAGCTTTAGTGATATAAAATCACAACCAAATTACCAAGTCTGATTTCTATGCTTAGTGAGAAAAAGAACTAGAAACATTACATTATCTACTTTTCTCAGAAAAACTTTTATTCTAATAGTTATGTCCCATGAAATTCAACCAAATATGATTGGCCAGAAAGCATATCTTTTCTCACTGTGTGGACAATATTGAAACAGAATGTTTGTGATCCTTCCAAAAATCATGACATTAAAATCCTAACTCCCTATGTAAAATTGTGAGGAAATGAAGCCTCTGGGAAGTGAATAGAATGTCAAGGGGGAGCCTTGATGAATGGGAGTAGTGACCTTATAAAATAAGCACCTAAGAGCTTTCTTGCTCTCTTTTTACAATGTGAAAAATACAAGAAGTCAATAATCTGCAACTCTAAAGAGGGCTCTCACCAGAACCTGAACATACTGGCACCTGGATCTCAGACTTCTAACCTCCTGAAATGTGCAGAATAAATTTCTAACACTCATGTGCCACTTAGCATATGATACTTTGGTTGTTTTGTTTGTTTTCATTATTTCTTTCTTTCTTTCCTATTTTTATTTATTTATATATTTGTTTGTTTGTTTGCTTGTTTATTTATTTATTTATTTTGAGACAGGGTCTCGCTCTGTAGCCCAGGCTTGTCCTGAACTCACTGGTGCAGACCCGGCTGGCCTTGAACTCAGAACAATCCTCCTGTCTCAGCCTCCAAGCACTGGGATTACAGGTGTGTGCGTCCATGCCCAGCTTTGTTTGTTTGTTTATGTTTGTTTATTTATTTATTTATTTTGAGACAGGGTCTCACTCTGTAGTCCAGGCTAGTCCTGAACTCACTACATAGGCCTCAAACTCATGGCAATTTGCCTGCCGCAGCCTCCCCATTGCTGGGATTACAGACGTGCACCCAGCTTGTGTGATGCTGGAGAACCGAACCCGAGGCTTTGGGCTTGCTAGGCAAGCACTCTAACCTCTGAGTTATGCCCCACGCTCCAACATATGATACTTTTTATAGCAACCCGGACTGACTAAGCCAGAAATTCTCTAAACCTTAAATCCTTTCTATAAACATTTTTCAAGACTGAAGAGAGAGTTGAGAGAACAGAGTAAACCATGTCATTCCAGGGCCAGATTGGACTACACAGCCAGATCCTATCTGAAAACAAACAAAAAACCAATGTCATTCCTACCTTTTTAAAAGTCTGTGTATAGGATATCTTTTGTCTAATATTAACTGAGAACTCAAGAATCTTTCTGGAAAGGGTTTATTCTTAGGCTACAAAAAGGACATTCTGAGTCCTTACTAGTGATCCTATCCTTCCTGCCTGTAAAGTAATAGAAGCAGTTGCCTAACATACGGGAGACCCTGCATTCACAAAGTTAAGTAGAAAGCTTCTTAACTAAGAAGGACTTGGAAACAACTGAAATACACCAAAATTCATGCCTCTTATTACAGAAGATGGTAGCCAGGGTATTACTAATTGAAGCTTTTTCTGAACTGAATCTCTATTATGATCATTATCTTGATAAATTTCAGTATCCTGTGCCTGAATACATTAAAACTCAGTATCTTAATTCGTGCAGGCTTAAACCATACAAAGAAAGTTGGCAACTCAGATTAAACTGAAGCTTTACCTTTCGATTCAACATTCCCCACATCAGGGTGTCTAGAGTCCCGTTTGCAATAAGGTAGTGAATATTCACAGAACTGTACTGTCCAATTCGATGAGCACGGTCTTCTGCTTGTTTTATATGGCCAGGGTCCCAATACAGCTCAGCAAATACAACATGACTTGCAGCAGTAAATGTCAAACCCTAAACAAAATTAAGCAGAGACTGAGATGCAAAAAAGCTGATAATGTAGCCTAAGTGTTATATGTCATAAAGCCTTTCTGAACATGCTATAGGAGGAGTATTGAAAGACTTTAAAACAAAAAAAAAAAAATTCCACTTTAAGCCAAATTAAGATTTAAACTCATGGGCTGGAGGAATAGCACAGTGGTTAGAGTGAGCAAACGCAAGGCGCTGAGTTTGATTCCCCAGCACCACATAAACTGGGTGTGGTGGCATGCACCTGTAACCCCAGCACTTGGGAGGCTGAGTGAGGAGGAGGACTGCAGTGAGTTCAAGGCCAGCCTGGGCTATGTATTGAGTTCAGGACCAGCCTGACTTACAGAGTAATACTCTCTCTCTCTCTCTCTCTCTCTCTCTCTCTCTCTCTCTCTCTCTCTCTTTCTCTCTCTCTCTCTCAAAAAAAAAGATTTAAATTGTGAAGCAAATGAAGACTTCTCATTACAGGACAGCCAAGTGAACTACAAAAAACACAATTAAAAGGCACCAAAATTTCAAAAGTTGCATTGATGGAGATATATTTACTTTATCCTTCGATGGAAAACTAGACTTACTTTGCAATGGAAAATCTAATAAAATACAGTACAAACAAGAATATAATTTCTATCATATGGTGTCCATAGCAACTGGGCAGAGTACTGACATCTTCATTTATTCAAACTGCTGTGTTAATAGAAAATTGTATCTTCAGTCATACTATTTCCTTCCTGTGAAATTTTTCACTACATTCTCAAACACTTAAGAATTTACTGCTTTGTGTCTCAATATTACATATCTGTAATTTTAGGCAATCGCATTTTTAATGAACTTGAAATAGTGGGATGTAAAAATATTAAATAAAATCAATATATGAAATAATATAAATCTCCTGAGATCAGAAATGTGTTCACATGCATGACTTTGAAGTTGGTAGGCTAAAGTCAACCTTGCTCATGTTATCACCACACAGTGGTAAATGATGTTACTATCCTTAAAGACCCTGCTGCTGCTCAAATGCACTGAAATTTCTGTGGGTGACTTACTTTTGTGACATACTATTATTTTGATGTTATTTTAACTTAAAATATTTTTGTATCATACAACAAAGTGATATTAGCATTTATTAAATGGGGCATCAGTTCTCAAGGTGAAAAGTCCATGGAAAATCAGTCACTTTTACAAAGTAGACTGGAAATAATAAAAACATAGCTAAAGCCAACAAACACAATGCTAAACTATGTTGCCACTTAGGGATGAAAATATCATAAAATATTAGAGATAACATTGAAAGAGTTACCTTTTAGCTTGTAAAAAGCACATGACCATATAAAAATCAAGGAGGAAAATGCTGGCAAGGTCAATGTCACTCTCAGAAGCAGTTAAAAGTATAATGTAAGATTCACAACACCAAGAGCAAAGCCATTCCTACTTTCACTTACAGAGATATGAGTCTTTATGTATTGGAGTTAAATTACACAAGGGCTTCAGGAACACAGCCTTGAATAAAATGTGAGTATCCTTCACATTACCAATTTCAAAAAGTCACTTATTTTATTATACTTTTAATTTCATTTCCCCCCCATTTTATTGATATGTATACATGCAAAATTCAAGGTTTACAATGAAGTTGAGCATTTAGTGCACATATGTATCTTGTCACGGTGACAAGGTATACTTTTAATTTCATTATCTATTTTTTAATATTGAGCCAGGCACAGTGGTGCAGGCCTTTTATTTTCTATGTATTCCTTTAATTTCTACAGGTGCATCATGTGAAACCACGTGCAGCCTATCAAACCCAGGGCCACACACTTGCCAGTCAAGCGCTCCTCAATCCTCTGCTATGCCTCCAGGTCAATATTTTTAATTGCACACAGTTTTAGATTTCCTGTCACAGTTTCTTTTACTTATCACCTCTCTGACCACAAGTGTCTCATTTCTAAAGTTAAGTTAACCTCTTTTCTTTTTTTGTGGTGGAAGGGGGTAGTACTGGGGACTGAAACCAGTGCCTTCATTCTATTTTACATCCCCATCCCTTTTTGTTCATTTATTTTTATTTTGAGACAGGGTCTTGCTAACTTATGCTATGTTGTACACACTGTGCTCAAACTTGCAATCCTGCTGCCTCAGCCTCTCCCAGTGTTGAGATTAAAAATGTACACCACCACAACTAGCTAAAACTCTATTTGACTTTGTTTTCTATGGCTAAAATCCTTTAGGCAATATAAAACTCATACTACTGGGTGTTTAATCTAATGTAAAGAAAGTGTTGGGTCAATTCTCCTTTTAATTATAACTCCTGAGTTCCAGACTGCTTCATCCTCCCAGTTTCTCTCTACATACAATGTTATACCAATGGGTTAGGTAGGAAAGAGCAGATCTTTGGCACATAGTCGTCTGACAGCACAGAGGGTATACTCAATTACTTTTTCCTGTGCTATAGGTCCTGGCTTAGATATTTATATCAAACCATTTTAGAATGTATTAGAAGAAGGATCCTGTTTATACAGTGTGCCATTACATATGAGTTCTTCTCTTATTCCTTGGTAATGTAACACCTGATTTTTAGTGGGGCCACCTGGAATGAAAAACTACTCTTCCAAGCTTCCTTTGTTGCATTAGATGTGGCCAGGGGACAAAGCACTGGCCAGTGAGGCATAACGTACTTTCCTCTAGTCCCTGCCTGGACTGCACATACCAGGAAGGAGCTAGCAGCCTATGAGTTCAAACACACTTGTTTGAACTGATACAGCAGAAAGCTAGAAGGGGCCTGGATTACATGGACCCTGTGGAACCATGATTCTTGGCTTGAACTATTATCTATGTAAGAGATAAAAACTGGATTTAAGTCACTCGTAATCTGAGTTTTCATTTACTTGCAGCCAAACTTTTGGCTAAGTAATAAGCCAGGGCCACTCTAAAATAAGCTCGAAGTCAGACAGCTTTTCCCCTCTCAGGCCATGTTCTTTCAAGACCCTAATGAAACACAAGCATAAGATAAATGGAATGACAAAGTTAGCAGAAAATTCAATACAAATCTAAAGGAAAGAGAAAGGTAATAAAAACTACCCTCACCAAATTAACTATATGCTCCTTGGAAGTTCCTTCTTTAAAAGTTTAGTAATATTTGAGAGAAGAACATTGAGGCTTCCTTCTATTACACTCCCTAGCACTTACTGACATACAATTGATACTATATTAGACATCCAGATGTAAATTTACTTTCAGTCAAATCAATTAGAAACCAAAAATTACAAACCAAAATTATGGTTAATGTTTTTTTTTATTATGTCAATGACTTTTTTTTTTTTAAATCAAGTGTAGATTTGAAATTTCTTACCTGGCCAGCAGCCTGAATGCTTAGGATAGCCACTCGAGTATCAGGATCACTTTGAAACTGATTAACCAGATGTATTCTTTCTGAAGATGGAACACTTCCATCTATTCTAATGTAATGGGTCTGGCATCAACAAGGGAAATGGCAAAATTAGGACAAGTCTTTATGTACCCTTCTCATTTTGTATATTTTGCAGCTTTTTTGTCACATAACAAAAGAGAAAATTGAAGTTGTCTAGTTGACAAATGTTATATAAGAAGAAGCTTAAAACACATTACTTCAAGGCATTGTATAACAATTTACCTTTTAACCAAAAAGCTACTGGAGGTGTAGCTCCGTGGTTAGTGTTTGCCTACCAGGCACAAAGCCCTGAGTTTGACTTCCTAGTACCACGAAAGTTAGGCATGGTGGCACATGCCTTTGATTGAGCACTTCTGAGGCTGGGGTAGAAGAACTGCTGTGAGTTCGGGTCCAGCCTAAGTTACACAGTGAGTTCAGGACAGGCCTGGAATACAAAATGAGACTACGGGAGGACAGGTTGATAGGTTGTTGTGTAATTCATATTTATAATGTCTATGCCAAGGACAATGCCTTTTATATAACAGGAGCTCCACAATTCTTTTTTAAACTAAGCTAATATCTTTAAGAAAAGTCTATGTAAATTGACACACAACTTTTAAATTATGAAACAGATTATTTTTTAAATTATAGGATCTCTAATTCCAAAGCAAAAAAACAGTCAATCATGCAAGAAAAGAGAAAGATAAATTTTCCCATATAATAGAATTCATGCAGAGTAGTACATTTACTTCTGAAATATAAACTAATATTAACTAGAAAGATAATCATTCTTACTCTCCATTTGAAGAGTCTTTTTTGGACATTGTTAAGCTTAAAAGATTATTGTTTCTATTGAGACATTCATTTATATCTTCAAAATGATAAACACTAAATTTCAATAAAATTTTACTAAGTTGGTAGTCACTGTCAGTGTTGTCTCTAAGAATAATTTACGTGTGAAAAAGGAAGGGATTAGAGTATATTTAGAAAGCTAAAAAGAAATTATAACTGAGTTTCATGAAAGCAAATATAAACCCTTTATATTTTTAAATTAATATTTAAGTGTTCTCATCCAAGAAAACAGGCTCTACATTTCAAATAGTGTCATTCATATGTGCCCTTATGCGAAAACGTCGGCTATTTAAATAGTTACAACACATGAATATTTACTTTTCAAAAGGTAGAGCCAAGCTAGTCATTAAACAGAATGTACATTATTAGCCTGTCTTCACGAAGCAAATATATATTGGTCAAAAATCATTTTAATATGCATCAAAGGAGATTATAAAATCCTAGAAGTGTATTTCTAAAGAACATATGTGGTACAGTGTACAAAAAATTGGGGAGAAGTTCACTTCAGTGAGTACCTACGTTTTTAATTATATTAACTTACATGAAATTTCAAATATACCAGTGAAAGGAATGTGAGGAAGAAAAGAGATCAAATGTTATACTTGGAATAGATTTGTATAGTTTTACAATATAATAGAATAAGAAAATACCATAAACTTAATTTTTCACAGTTATTTAAAAATTACTTCTAAGCTTAAATTTCTTCAGAGGATATTCTATATGTTATATGCTAATCAATAAAAAGGTATTTTAATATCGTGAAGGCACTTTATTATATTATTTCATTTTGTTATATATGCTTCTATAAAAGAAACATTAGCATTACTTCTTTGGTTAATATTAATGAACGTAATAGCTAATGCTTGAAAATGTACACTAAAGGGAAAAAAAATCATAGCTTTAATCTCAGTCTTTTAAAAAAATCTACCTATATTGGGAAAAGGCTCTATTGCTACTGTATATTAAGCTTACACTATTTAACAGAAAATTTCTTTTAGCTGCTTCTGAATGTCCCTCGAAGCCCTGAGCGTGAAGAGAACAAGGCCTGGTGTAACCTGAGGAATACTGGAAGGTGCTGCCACTGACAGGACTACTAAAGCTGTACCTAAGAAAAGTGAGCAAAGCCAGATGATTTGGTGGAGTGAACCTGATAAACTACACAGGCCATGTGTTTCTAATTAATTAAACAATCATTTCTTATACAGCATAATACCTAGAAGTTTAAAAGATATGACTGTATGGACATTGATATAAGCTGGATCCATTCTTCCCAATGTCACTCCCATTCAAAGACCATTATGCAAGTAAATAAAAATTTTAACTTTTAACTGGGATTGAGGCTGCACCCCTCCTAAATGGTATAGCCAGGAACAAAACCAGAAATCACATTAGAGCTATCCAAACAGCATATCATTAATTATGGCAGATAAATTCATCTGAGAAAAATTTTAGACTAATATAAAAAAGAGCATATCATAATATTAGTATATTTGCATAAAATATCTGATGTCATTCATAAAATAACTTATTTTTGTAAAACATCATCTAAAACCAAAAATCTCATCAAAACTCATCTACATTATGAAGTTATAAGCAATGTTTAGTATAGTAAAACCCTGAATTACAAAAATTATTTCATAGAAAAATGTTAGCATACCTTATTTTCAATTACTGCTTCTGTGCAAGCTTGGAGCATACTTAAATGGTGAGCAAAAACCAGAAATTTAAGTGAATCATTCTGAAGCATCATCTTAATATAATCCTTGACTGCACCTGCCTAAATATTAAAAGTTAAACATTATTAACGTCAGAACAATTTTTATTAGAAAATCATGTCACTTTTAATAAGGCAAGAAAAATGTTTCAAAACCTAGTAATTTTATTTTTTTAAATTTTGTAAATATATGCATTCCAAATTCTATAAAACATTACAGGCATGGGGTTTAGGGAATCAGTAAATGTCTACACCCACCCCTTTTTCAGAGGTTTACCTCTTCCCTTGCTGATCATTGCCCCTCTTTCTACCCTGTCCTTCATGTTGGGGCCTTTTTATGTCATTAGGAATAATTCTATATGAACATCTCTAGATGTATAAAATTATAGCTGATTTCTTTTTTTGAGACAGGATATTACTGTAGTCCAGGCTGGTCCTAAACTCACTGTGTAGCCCAGGCTAGCCTCGAACTCAAGGTAGTCCTCCTGCTTCAGCCTTCCAAGTCCTGAGATTAAAGTTATGTGTCACTATGCCTGGCTTATGTGGTGTTGGGGAACTGAACTCAGCCTTAAGCTTGCAAGCATATTAACTGCTGTGCCATTCCTCCAGCCCCTGCTTTCTCTTTAAGGAAGTTTTAGATAGTAGAAACACACATAAGGGATGTGTGGAAAAGAGGTATAAGTGGAATAGAAAATGAGAAGCCAAAAAATTATGACAAGAGTTAGGAAAAGAATAAGACAAGAAACTTTTCATGGGATAAAGTAATTAAGCAGAGTATGGTTAAGATGGGGCTGGTCTCTAGAAGATGATATTATTTTAAAATTCTATAGAAAAGTAGAATATAGTTAAGAATACAGAAGGTAAAAATCAGATGAACAGCATGCTTTTTTCTTTTTTAAGTTAAGAGTACAAAGTCTGGGGTTGAATTTTAAGGTTAAATTTAAGGTTGAATTTATCTACCATTTTAGTTTAAACATAGATACGTTTACAAACAGGGAGTTGAAGTAATATGTAGGAGAAAAGGAAATGAAAATATTTAGATATTTCTGGGATGAAGAAAGGTCTAGAAGAGCCTAGAGTGACAGGATCAAGAGCCCAGCAGGGAGGTCTGAGAAAATAAGGACATATGGAGAAACTGAGGTAAAGAAAATCAAGAAAGTTCATGTTGAATAGCCTTTTCTCAGTTAACTCGAGCCAAGTTACCTACTAAGAGTAAGATACAAATATAGGACGACTTAAATACATTTTATAAAGTGAACAACATGAATTAAACTTAAAATGTAGTTTCTCTTAATTATAAAAGGGACAATAGTGGCAAGACTTTGGCAGCTAAGTAGTAGATGATGCCCAATAATGATTAGCCCATCTGACAGATCCTAAACAGCAATACGGAAAGGAGAGATGCACCTGATTTACATTCCAGCCACGGAGGAATAGCACAAGGGTTAAAGCATTTACCAAGCAAGCCTAAGGCCCTGAGTTCGATTCTCCAGTGCCACACAAGCTGGGTATGGTGGTACATACCTGTAATCCCAGCATTTGTTAAGGTCGAAGCAACAGTATTGAAAAAAGCTCAAGGCTAGCTTGGGCTACACACTGAGTTCAAGACCAGCCTAAACTACAGAGACTGTGAAAAAGACAGAAGAAGAGATTAAATTACCAGGAAAAATTTTGAGGATGAGTTAGTGGTGAATACTCAGACAACTAAAAAGCAGGACTAGAAGCAAAAGCAGTAGAAAAGGCAGAAAAGAAAGAGGAAGGAAAAATAAGACCTACCACTACCTTAACATTTGCTAACAGAAAAAGAAAGTAAAAAGAATTGTGGAATTAAGAAACACAATCAAAGAGTATGAAGATACACCTAGATAGAAGTAAAGCATTCTGATGTGCTGTTTATTACACGGTAGGGTGACTACAGATGAAAATCTATTTACCTTGTATATTTTGAAAAGCTAAAAGAAAGAATTTCGAATGTTTTCACCATAAAGAAATGAGGAATGTTTGAGAAAATGGATATGTTTATCCTAAATTAAACATAACATAATATTGTACTGAAATGCCACATGGCTGGAAAAAAACTTAGTTTGCCAGCAAATGTATTAAACTTGGTTCTAATATACATATACATATGTAACTCAATCAAGCCAAAGTTACTGTCAGTTTCTATATTAATCTAATGGTAGAATGGAAAGGAATAGAGGAATAGTTATATATGTGAGTGTGGGCAGAGCTAAAATTTTATCTTCTATATTGACTAACCAATTGTTGACAACTAAAATTACAAAGAAAGAAGTAATGCAAACCAAGAAGCCATATAAGCACTGTGTTGAAGAATCTGAAAATGTACAAAAAACGTTTAATAAGAATAGAAAGTGGTTACCTGTAGAGAATAAGATATTTTTGTTTTGTTTTGTTTTACACTGACTAGTTTTTGGTTGTTAAGCTACACTATGCAGTTTGGTAATAATTTTTTTTTTTTTTTTGAGACAGGGTCTTGCTCTGGAGCCCAGGCTGGCCTTGGACTCATGACAATCCTCCTATCTCAGCCTCCCAGTGCTGGGATCACAGGCATGCGCCACTACGCCTGGCTTATGTGGTGCTAAGGAATCAAACTCGGGTACTTAGCACTTGACTTAGCGCTTGTTAAGCAAGTACTTTAAACCACTGAGCTATCCCTCCAGCCCCTGGTAATAAAAATTTTACAAGACTACTGGTCAAGACGGCAGCCAAGTAACAGAGCTGCATAATGTCTTCTTCTGCACTCTCTTAAAAAGTTGCGAATATAGTAAAAAAAAAAAAAAAAAAAAAAAAAAAAACCTGCTTGTTCAATGTAGCTAGGACAGGAACAAGAGCCTCAGCAATGGAAAGGAGACCACAAGAAGGTCAGAAACTTGGAGAACAAATCAGAAGTGGAGGTAAACAGCAGCCCAGGAAGAAGCCACAGGCCAACTGCAAACAGCTATGAGCCACCGGCATTTGTAGACAAATGCCCATCTGGAGCTAGGAGAGAAAGGAGTGCTCCAAAAACTGAGAAGAGGCCACAGAAATCCCAAAGACGTATCAGAAGCGGAAGAAAACAGAAACCCAGGAAGCAGCCCCAAGTAGGCAGCCCTGAGCTGCTGGAATCCACAAATGGAGCAAAGCCTGCCTGGAGTTTTGAACCCTAGACCAAGATACATGCAGATCTGAAAGAAGTGGGAATTGACAGCAGCTGGTAGGCCCAGACTCTTAAAAACAAGCCTACGGGTAGTGCATACTACAAATACAATGTGAGCTCCCCCTAGAAAAGGCCTCCTGGAGGCTACATCAGAAGAAGTGTTTGGCAATGACATGAGCAGGAGTCATTCTTTAAAAAGAGCTCAAGACTGAACTGTTTAGAGTAAAAGAAAAAAATCAAAGCTCAAAAGAGCACATTAGGGCTTTTGGGGTCACTCTTATTAAATAGTGCCCAGGAAAAAATTGGCATAACAGACAGTTGTGGAGAGGAAAGGCCACTGACCTCCTGAACTGCTCAGGGGCAGTGGAGCACCTCTGAAGGTGGAGAGCCCTGCCCTTAGGGGCGTGAAGCCAGGATAGGCAGGAGAGCTTTGCTAAGGGGACTGGGAGTGAACAATACACTTCAGGGGCCATCAGCCTTTTAGGTCCTCCTTCACTGCCTACTCCCAGCACAGAACTCAAAGGAATTTTGGCTCCCTTGCCCCTAACACACATTTTCATAGTCAAAGAAACCTCTCAGCTAGGCCTTTAAAGTGAAATCCCTCAGCAACAGAAACATGCAAAGAAGACAAAGCAACAGGACACCCACAGAAATGCCTGAGATACCAGAAATAAATGTATGGGCCCTGAAATAATGGACCTCACAGGGAAGGAAGTCAAAAAGCAAATCAATGAATCAAAACAGCCAATTCAAACAAATATCCTCAAAGAAATGCGAGCAAAAATCAGTGGGCTTAAGAGACTCTTAGTAAAACAAATAGTATCCTCATGAATACAAAACTTACTGAACATATAGGAGCCACAAATAAAAAGTTGGCTCATGCAAATAAAGAAATGCATGATATGATGAAACATTTTGATAGAGAAGTATAGCTGGATACAACAGCTGATGGATGACTCAAAGGGAACCAATGTCAGAATTATGGGTGTGGGAGAAACAGCAGAAGACAGCATCAAAGGTATAAAGAATTTACTCACTGAAATCATGCAAGAAAATTTCCTAATTCTAGGAAAAGAAATTTATTTTTAGGTACAAGACGCTTATAGAAATAGAACACCAAATAACATCAATCAGCAACAAGACTCACCATGACATATAATCAGAACCTCAGAAATGCAACATAAAGAGAGAATATTAAAAGCAGCAAGAGAAAAACACATCATATTACCAAGGCAAACCCACTCAAATAACCATAGATTTTTTTGATGCAAACTTTAAAGGCCAAGAGACCCTGGAGCAAAATCTTTTAAGGCTTAAAAGACATTAAGTGCCAAGCCAGGTTGTTATATCCAGCAAAATTATCCCTGCAAACACAAGGAGAAGGAAAAATTTTTCATAACCAAGAATCCCTAAAGAAATTTGTGACCAGTAGCCAAGCACTATTTGAAGGTACCTTTGAGACAGACAGACAAACAGCACCAAAGAACATGGAGGAAAGGAAACATCTAAAAAGAAAGTGTAACAAAAAAAAAATAGGTTGGTATTTGAATCATTTGACTGGTATCCTACTAAAACAGCACCAGCTTTCTCATAAAATCTATGAAACTTCCCCCATAATTATTATTTTTAATAGTACATTAGTTTGCAAAATATAATATTCAACATGAGGTATTGGTATAAGAATTGGTATAAATTCTTTAAAAATATGCATGCATAAATTCATGGATGGATAGATAAAATGATAAATCAAATCTGGTAAAGTATTAGTAATTAGTAAAATATAAGTAAATAATTTATGCAAGTTAAAAATATTGAAATAACTAAGTATACCATTATATATATATTGCTTTATGTAGAATATACTTTTGTGATATTGAATAAACTTTATTTAATGTAGTAATTCACTTATTGGGTTCTGATGTAAGTTTATCCTAAAAAAACTGATTGATGTAATGATAACCTAAATGTCTTTTAAGTGTATAAACATTTGCCTTTCAGTACTCAGCTAAGGCATCTGAAATTTAACTTCTCTCTCCTTCTTTCTCACATTTTCTAGCCTTATGAATTACAATGTTATTTTTCTTTTCTCATGTGTACTAGTGGGTGAGGCCATATTAAAGAATCTCAACAAAGATATACTAAGATAAAAACAAACAAAACAAAACCCTTTAGGCAAATTGTCCCAGTAAAAGGCTCTGGTGGACCCAGAGAGGAGGCATCAAGATATGGCCAACGCAGCCCACTCTAGGGGCGGAAGCTGAGCTGAAGATTGGTGATTTGAGTGGTGAAGCAAGTCAGACACAGAAGATTAAAAATGCTAAATATCGCATGGTTTCTCCATTTGGGAAACCCAGAATTAAGGCATTCTATAGAACCAAATGGGCTAATAGTTGGAGTTAGTGGGATGAGGAGGGTGTGAGAGGGCCAAAAATGGGAAGGGATTGTAATGTTTATGTGATATATATGTGCACCAAATACTCAGTTAATTGTAAACATTATGTATTGCATATATATATATATATTTATTTATATATATATATATATTTAGGGAAAATTTTTTTTATAAATGGGAGCATTTCAAAATTGAAAATACCTATTTAAAATGCACATATGTGTCTGTAAGGCCACAGGATTGATTGTGCAAACTACATTTTAGATATTCAAATTTCCTATATAACAGAAACTCACCATACAATGAGACTGGAGGTTGTTAAAAACTTTAGGCTTGGATCTCAGTGTCTCAGAAAGTAGAAATGCAGCCCTTTCAAAACAAGAACTATAAATTCTGGACATGCTGTCATGGGAACCAAAACACTTTAATAAAGTACATGTTTGCCAAAGGAGCTATATTTACTCTGATAAGCCTTTTAGAAAATACATGTCATGTTGAAGCATTTTTAAGGTTACATTCATTATCTTTCCAGCCTGGAATTACCAAATGTATTTTCACTGTGCCCTTCTTCTTGCTATTCTCCTCCCTCTCCCCAAGTGAACTATTCTGCCAAAGTTCTCTCTTCTGATGCCATCCACGCCCCATCCCAACGGGAGCTGTGGATGCCAAAGCTCAAGCTCCCTGCTCCTTGTGTCTTTCCAATCACTGCTGTAGAAGGGGTTACAGTCACTATTAACATTATAAAGCTCAAGTGCACGACTGGCTAAAGAGTCTGTTGGTAACACCCTAGCAATTCACCCGTCATCTGTGATGTGGTTGATTTCTAGCAGAAAATGTGCTCAGACTACTAAAATATCCACGGAATAAATAGGAATCTCTTAGGTTCTTAATTTAGAGACTGCATTTTAAAACGTACTGTATACATAAATGTTAGGTATCTTGACTTTATTCTAACAAATGTCACTGCATTGTCAGATTCTAAGAGATCTGAAAGAGAATTTGCTCTCAAATTCTCCATAACTGCTTATTATGTGGAAAAGCATGTCTGGGTAATAATCAGCATTTTGGTTATACTTACTTTGATTTTGTAAAAACTGTAAAAAATGCATGTGTTCACAACCATCTTATTTTATTATACTTAATAATAATAATGTCTTTTTGTTGAGGGCCTAATTTAGGTAATAAATGAACATCACAGTATCTTCTTTAGAGAAACACAGAAATGAATAGAATAGGTTGTAATATTTAATTTTTTTAAGTAACAAGGGTCACATACTTTCTAAAGTAAAAGTAGTAAAAAGAAAACACTTCATTAAAGACAAAATGAATACACTTGACTTAAATGTTATCTCTTAATCAAAAATTCTGCTAAGTCAGCTTAGCAAGAGTCTCCCCTTCCTTGATAAGTGACTGCCCTTGATATCTGACCAAATTCTTCATCTATCACTTTTGATGTGTATGTGTATGCATATGTACGTGTATGTATAATGTATGTTCTTGGTTTGTCTTTAGAAGAATTTTGTTCAGTTTTACAAGAATCTCCTACTCTGATGTCTGATTTCACTGTGTTTCCATCAAGCAACCTTTGCAACCCACCTGTCAGCTATAAATCCGCATTTGCCCTTGTTCTATTCGGAATTGAGCTCAACTCCTCTCCCCTCTTCTAACAGAGGCCTATGATTTCCTTTCTGCTATAAGTGTCTAATTTTTCTTTTGACAGCAGCAACTTAAGGGAATGTAAGCACAAAAGCAGTTTTCCCCAAAGTCCTTAAGTCCTCAGACCTAAGGCCAAATGGTAATTTTTTTTCAAATATCTGGTGGCTACTGCTTTATAGAAAGTTCTTTAAGACCTTCTTAAAGAGTTGACTTGTGAGTCGTTGTCTTAGTCACGTTTTTGTTGCTGTGACTCAGTACCCAACACCCACAACTTAGGGAAGAAAAAGTTTTGTTTAGCTCAGTTTCAGAAGGTCTCAGTCCATTTATGGATGGGTGGCTAGAAAATGGTGGAAAAACATGGTGGGGCTAGAGCAGGGTCTGAGCCAGAGCTGGAGCTGGAGCAGGTGGTACAGGTACTCGGGATACTCAAAGTATGGTAAAACAGAGCTAAGTCTGGTAGGAAGGTGGAATAAGCGCATGCCTCTCCAGGTGAAGCCCCAAGCATTTCCAACAATATACAGTATCCATGGGCTCATGAAGCTTTTGGGGGACAACAGATCCAAACGACAGTGGTCTATGCTAGGCTTTCCATTTCAGCTGAAATTGGCTTATAATACACCTGAGAAATCTTGGAGCTTCCAAAAAATAAAAAAATTAAAAAAAATAAAAAAAAAATAAAAAAACACATCCTCACTGACAATGTGAATCTTTGGGAATGCTTTTTTTTCCCTTTTGGACTATCTATATGGCTTGTACTTGAGATCTGAATTCTTGGAAGTAGCAGTCATCTTGCAGCCACAATGTGAAGAAGCAGTGAAATGTCAGCAAGAAAACAATCTGGGTTTTCTCCTTTCTTTCTTTCTTTTTTTCTTTCTTTCTTTTTCTTTTTTTGCTGAAAAGCTTTACTGAAATATATCACATACCATTAAATTCACCCTTTCAGAGTGAATATTTCAAAAGGCTTTCAATATATTGTTTTAAAAAAGTGCTCACTACAATAAATTTTACAACATTTCACTACCTCAAAATAAACCCTTTACATCTCATGCGTTACCACCTCTCGGTAATTGCTTCACATCCAGCTGGATATAAACACTTATTTTTTGTCAACGCATTTGCCTCTATTGTACATTCATATAAACAGAATCATACATTTGGTTTTTGTAGCTTCTTTAAATTCGCTCATTTTTGATACAAGTTGTAGCATGTATCAAGGACTATTTCTTTTTTATTTTTATTTTCCCCCCATTTTATTGACATGTATAAGTGCAAAATTTAAGGTGTTTACAATGGAGTTTAGCATTTTGTGCACCTACATATCTTCTTAATGGAAGTACAAAGTAACTTTATCCCAGCATTCACGAGGCTGAGGCAGGAGGGTTGCCATCAGTTTAAGGCCAGATTGGGCTACACAGGGAGTTCAGGAACAGCCTGGACACTACAGAATGAGACTCTGTCTCAAAAAAAAAAAAAAAAAAAAAAAAAAAAAAAAAAAAAAAAAAAAAAAAAAAAAAAAAAAAGGAAAATAATTTTATTGGGATAAGTACAAGGGAAAAGTGAGGTTGAAAGTAGGAACTCCCATGCAAGCAAGAGGAGGAGTGAGGGTACCTCCACTTCTTTTAAAAAGCCAAATAAAACAATAGAGTATGAAGATATGCTTATTTATTTATTCTGGAGCCCAGTCTGGCCCTGGACTCAAGGCAATCCTCGTGTCTCAGCCTACCAAGTGCTGGGATTATAAACTTATACCACCATGCCCAGCTTATGTGGTGCTGGGGAATCAAACTCTGGTACTTAGTGCTTGACCTAGCACTTGCTATGCAAGCACTTTAACCATTAAGCCATTCCTCCAGACCCTCATTTTTTTTTTTTTTTTTTTTTTGAGGTCTTACTCTGTAGCCCAGCTGTTCTTGAACTCACTGGTACAGCCCAGGCTGGCTTTGGACTCAGGACAGTCTGCCTGCCTCAGCCTCCTCAGTGCTACACCCAGCTTTATGTGGTCCTGGGGAATCGAACTCAGGGCCTTATGCTTTCAAGGCAATCACTTTTAACTACTGTGCCATTCCTCTAGCCCTCATTTATTTACTTATCAATCATGAAATATCCTCTTTTCCTTATTTTTATTCTCTTACATAGATTAGTAATTTACTTGCTGATAGTTCATGTACTTTTCTAAAAAAAAAAAAATCTTAAACAGTAAAGAAAATACCAAAGTAAAAGAGAATGAGCATTACTTATTGATCCCTGTCTCTGGGCAAGCCTGTGAAGCCCACAGTCCTGTTTACTTCACTATAATTTCTGAAGTACAAGGTTCTTCAGCAACCTGAACATCAATTTTAAAATCTGGAGTATTTTCAAATATGGTACAAGACAGCCTTTAGGAGAGGATTAGTAGTCCTACAATAAAGCAAAGGGGTTGTGAACACCTTCATAAAGCCAGTAGAAAATATTCAGTTCAAAAGATAGTAGAGTAGTACTACCAGAAATGTCATTTATTTATTTCAAAGCATGTTTTATTTCTTTATGAAAATATCTAGAGGCTTTTATTATCACTACTACATTTAATTTTTTTAACTGAGTGATTTCCACAAGCAACTTATTGGGAAGTATATGGGATACAATGCTCTGAAAAGTAAGAAATTCCAACAACAACATTTGTTTAAACAACATTTGTTTTTCAGTATAGGAATTGAATACAGGATCTTCACTCTCAGCTACAACCCAACCCCCCTTTTACTGTTAATTCCGGACATGGCTCACACTTGCAACTCTCCTGCCTCAAACCCTCAAAAAGTGCTGGGATTATCAGCATATACCGCCATGCCTGGCTTCCAATTTAACATCTTAACAAAAACAGTTTCACAAAAGAAACTGGTAGTTTAAACCTCTCCATGAAACTCTGGAAAAAGTTATTTTTAAAAAAAGCAACCATTCAATTGAATCAAAGCAAATTCAATTCTATCTCTATCTCTCTGTCTACCTATCTAGCAAAGAAAGAACAAAAGACCTTCCTACCAGATGACATAACTCTGTCAAATTTACACAATTTTGACAAAATTAGAAAGTGCATCAAACATTTTTTCCATGAATGCTGATTTCATGTAAGTTTGATCATAATAGTGATAAAGAAACTGATTTAATTCTTTTAAAACTAATTTTTTTTTAAAAATCCAGATTTATTTCTAAAATTCATCAACTGGTCATGTCAAAAAGGTAACCAATCTTGTATTCTTTAAGTACAGACATGAATAAAATTTACTTGGGTATTAAAAATTATTGTAATAGAACATGTGAACTTTTAATTCTGTGTCTTTTCCATGCCTATACGTGGGTGCTAAAAAAAAAATCACTAATAGGAAAACAGGCAATATCTCAACTCATGATCACTAACCAATGTTAAAATTTATTCAAGTATTCTAGTGAAATTATGGCTAAGTACTTGAACTCTGGTGTCATACTGCCTGGGTCTGAATCTTTGTTCCATCACTTACAATCCGAGAGCAACAGAACAAATCACTTAATCTTTCTGCTTTAGTTTCCTCACCTATAAAAGGAGAGGAAAGTAACTATCTCACAGGGCTGTAGTGAGAATTAAATGAGGCCATGCATAAACTACGCTTGGAACACTGCTTGCCACACAGTGAACACTCTGAACATGTTAGCTATTATGGTTTCGCCAGTAAACTGTAAAAATAACATCAACATTTTCTGCTTTCTCTGAAATAAGAACTTACAACTACAGGCTCTCAAATTTCCTACAGCCTGCAAAAAATAGAATCATCACTTAACAATGCCATCATTTTTCCTTCCTTTCACTCATCTTTGTTTCCTTTTCTTTGCAATGAGAGGTGGTTCTTTGCTTCTCTAAGGCAAACCTACCTGTATTTCTAAGCCTTCCCTTTGCTGCCACCTTAAAAATCATACATGACTGTCTTCTCAAGTGGATGTCTCCCCATATTTAATAAAGCCTTTTCCATTCTGCAATGCCATAGTTAACATACTCTTTCCTCCTTTAAGTTGATATTAACCTTTTGTTTGTGTCTCATTGATTATTGCTGACCATCTCCCACTAATGAACAGAAGGCAGTCTGTCCTTGGCTCAGAGCCAGACTCTTCAGCAGCAGAACAGGCACAGGAGGAGGGCTCTTGAGTCTTATCATGCCAGGTCCTATGCAGTGGGGAATGATGGAATGGCCTCATTATATTTCACCCAGATTTATAAATAGAATTGCACCTTTGTTAAGCGGCTGAGGCAATTAGAGAGGAAAAACACTTTGTGCATAATGGGAATATGTTTAAAGTAATTTGCCTTCTGTGAAGTTTTTTTTTAAAGCACTAAGGAATGTTACTATCCCTAACATGACAGGAAATCTTAAGTTATGGGCTGGTTTTAATCATTTTATAAAATACTGAAATTTCTCTTAAAATGGTTTTATCTAAACATGAGATGTTGTAATATGCCTCAGAATAACTATTGAACAAACCACTTAAATCTGTTTTTCCTAGGAGGATATTATGCTAATCTTAAATCTGAAGAATCTGCTTATTTTCATCCATGGTATTCTCAAAAAATATTATGAAGTAGAAAAAATTTTCCTGTCTGAGATTCTTCAATGATTGATTCTGTATTATTAAAATTGATTATGCTCACTTATTTTGTTTACAATTTATCACTAGCACTTACTGCTTATTATTATATTTTGTTTCATCAAGAAACACTTAAAAAAGAGATCTTGACCATAAAACACTAAAGAAATAATAATGAATATACCTGAAACACAACTATGTCCTCCTAAGTGGTACAAGTACCTCCAAATATAAACTAGCATAAATATTTGTAAGGCAAATAGACGTATATGCAAATATCATAATTTCATACCATAATATTGAACATTTCAAAATATGCCATATTAATATGATCTAATTTGCTGGTATTACCTAATTTGAAGCATTGATTCTATCTTTCCATCTGCCAAGAAGATGCTGTAGGTTATGAGGAAAAGAAAGATTGTAGCAGAGATAGAAACCTCCCACACTGTACATCTATAAAAGTGGTATAAATAGGAGATTCATTTGTCTGGAATTCTACAGGCACTAATTCTGCCTAGAACAAAGAAAGAGGAAAGATGACTTCCAAGAAGTCTTTTGTTGGCCCAATAATTTCTAACCATAGTTACTAAACAGTATTAAAAGCTGGGCAGAGCGGCACATGCCTATAATCCTAGCACTTTGGAGGCTGAGGCAGGAGGATTGCTATTATTTTGAGGCCAGTGTAGGCTACATAGTGAGCTCAGAACCAGTCTAGACTACAGAGTGAGACCCTGTCCAAAAAAGAAAGAAAGAAAGAAAGAAAAACATAAAAAGAAACATTATTAAAATAGTCTACATATAAAAAGATACAGTATACACTACCTCTGAAGATCCTTTGAGAATAAGATTTTATACTTTACATACTGACTACTTTTTGTTCCCTAATTTAATATGTGTATTATGAAGCTATATGTTTTTTACATTAAATACCATAAGGATTAATTCATTTTAATATAGGCAATTATTAAGTATATGCCCTTAAAATAGCATACTTATACAAACATATCTACTGAAAGTTTTGTATTGTTTTAACCTTACTATTAAAAATTTCAAATTTTAGAACTGTCATTAAATATTTTAAAACTTTTTAAATTCATCAACAGAATTATTCAAATACACCAATAAAAATATTTCTATAATGGTACTGTAGAATATAAAGACATGTGCTATCTAAACGTGTGCCCCTTGCTGAGATTGGTGCTGAATCACACTTAACGGGAGTCTGGGCACAAAACGTACCTCTCTTTTCCCCCACAAAACCACTGAATGGCAAAAACAACAACTGTGTTGATATGGCAAGAAATCTAGATTCTTTTTCCATCCTTGTCATACTCAGTCAATCATCAATATTGACTGATTGTATCATCTTAATACTTCTCAAATTATTCCCTTCTTTCAAGTTGTGGAACAGCCAGTAGCTTGACTTAGATCAACACATTATTAAACTGTATTGCCAGAGATGCATCTCAAAAGGATTTCCTACTCATGTTTGATCCTTCCAACTCATTTTTCACATAGCTACTGTAAATTCTTCTAACTCAAAAATCTGATCATTTTAGTGCACTGCACTGTAGTTGACAGGTAAAAACCCACAGGAAATTACAACTATGAACTGTAATCTTTGAAATGTGGTAATTGCTCTCAGTGATTTTCAGCCTGGACTCGGGAGAGTCTATCCTCAGTTTATGCTTCAAACATGCTGACCTACTTTTGATTCCCCAAATAAACCATTTCTAGCTAATCTTTCTGAGTTTAAACAAATGCTGTCACCTACTTGAATTATACTCAACAGCTCATCCTCATCTCACTTCACTTCCTCTGTGTGTGGCTGCCTACAGCTTACTTCCTCATTCTTTGAGCTGTCTTCCCTGAATATCTTCACCGAAGTGTTTCCTTAGCATCCCTTTTCTGAAATACTACATATACTATATTTTAGATGAACAGCTATTTCACTAGATTGACAGCAAAAGCTCCTTAGAAGGAAGACACGGTCATTTTTTATCTCATGTCCTCAGCACATTGCCACATAGTAGGAACTCAATAGATAGCTACTGAATTAATCAGAAAAATATTTACTCAAAGAATGGAAGCTTCAACACTAGTACAGAAGGATATAACAACAAATTAGAATCTGTGGTGTTAAATGCTCATCTATAAAGTGGTTTCGGAGAACCCAGAGACACATTTTCTCATAGAAATAATATTAAATATAGTCTATAATTAGGACATCCTGCAAAGCCTACTTAATAAATAACATAGTTAATGCATACTATTGATAGCTACTCAAGACATGCAGGGTCAGGATGGGGCTGAGTAACAAAGCTATGCAATGTCTTATCATAGGCTCTCTTAAAAAGTTGACATTATAATTAAATTAAACTGCCTGTTACACTTACATAGGAAAGGAAGGAGTACCCCAACAATTGAAAGAAGGCCACAGGGAGATCAGAAATCCTGAAGACATATCAGAAGTAGAGGAAAACTGTAGCCTAGGAAGCAGCCCCAGGCCAACTGAGAGTTGCCCTGAGCTACTGGCATCCTCAGAAGGAGGAAAACCCCAGAGCCTGGAACCTCTAACCCAGTTAAGCACGAATCTGGAAGAATTGGGAACTGACAGCAGCTGGTAGCCCCAGCCTGCAAAAATGAGCCCACGAGTAGTACAAACTTCAACTGCAATGCCAGCTTCCTCTAGAAAAGGCCTCCAGAAGCAGTACCAGAAGCAGCACTTGGCAGCCATAAGAGGCAGTGACATAAACAGGAGCCATTTAATGAAAAAAGGGCCCAAGACTGAACTGTTTAAAGGTTCAGAGGAGCACATCAATGTGTTTTAGGTCATTTTAAATAGTGCCTAGGAAGAAACTGGCACAAGAGACACTTGTGGAGAGGAGAGAAAGGCTGCCAACCCCCTGAATGGGTTGGGTGGGAGTGGGAGCACCTCCAATGTTGGAGAGTCCTGCCTGCTGGGAAGAGAAGCCTTGAAGGCTATGCTGAGGGGGCTGGTTGTGATCATAATACCTCAAAGACCATCAGATTGTTAGGTTCCCCCCTCACTGCCTACTCCCAGCACAGAACTCAGAAGAATTTTCTCTCCCCACTCAAACCTTCATAGCTGTTCAGAGAAACCTGTAGGCTAGTCCTTTAAAGTCAAATCTCTCAACAACGGAAACATGGAAAGAAGTCAAGGCAATGGGACACACAGAGAAATGCCTGAACTCCAGAAACTAATGTCATGGGCCCTGAAATTGTAGAACTCATAGAGAAGAAAGTCAAAAAGCAGATAAATGAGTCAATCAGTCAGAACAAGTCAGATATTCTCAAAGAAATACAAGCAATGATCAGCAGACTTAAAGAGAAACTTATTACATAAAATGGTCCTAATGGATACTAAGCTTATAGAGAATATAGAAGTGACAAATAAAAGTTGGCTGTGGTAAAAAAGGAAATGCAAGATAAGATGAAACATTGTGACAGAGAAGTAGAAAATTTGAAAAAAACGATCTAGCTGAAATCAGGATATGAAAAATACATTTGAAAGCAGTGGAAGTTGACTCAAATATTGTGAGGACAGAATTTCAGACCTTGAAGAAAAGGCTGAGAAAACAAATGCTATAATTAAGCACGACTCCAAAATTAGAAATGAAAAAAGTAAATGGATACAACAGCTGATGGATGACTCAAAGAGAACGAATCTCAGAATTATGGTGTGAGAGAAAAAGTAGAAGACAGCATCAAAGGTGGAAAGAATTTACTCACTGAAATCATACAAGAAAATTTCCCACAGCTAGGAAAAGAAATTATTTTCAGGTACAAGAAGCTTATAGAACAGCAAATAACCTCAAGCAGCAATGGAACACACCATGACATATCAATATCATAATAAAAAACTCAGAAATACAACATAAAGGGAGATTATCAACAGCAAGAGAAAAACAGACATCGTCTTATCAAGGAAAGCCCATTCAAATAATCACAGATTTCTCAATTGGCCAGAAGAGCCTAGAGCAAAATCTTTCAAGCTTTAAAAGATAGCAAGTGTCAACCCAGGTTGTTGTATCCAAAATCATCCCTGAATATTGAAGGAGAAGTAAAAATTTTTCATGACCAAATTCCCTAGAGAAATTTGTGACCAGTAGCCCAGCACTGCAGAAAATACTTGAAGGAATCTTTGAGAGACAAGCAACACCAAAGAACATGGAGGAAAGGAAACACCTAAAGAAAAAGTGTAACCAAAAAATAGACATCAATCATTTGATTGGTATCCCACTAAAACAGTACCAGCTTCCTCATAAAATTTGTGAAACATCCCCCATAACTATTATTTTTATTAGTATATTAGTTTTCAAAACATAATAAAATTATATTCAACATGGGTAACTGGGATAAGTTCTTAACATCTGAATCTTTTTCATGTGTATTATGTGTATAGATAATTAGCTGTAGGTAGTTTTGATTTGGGATATTATTAGTTTTAAAATCAGAAAGAGTTGGTAAATAAGTGGTCATTGGGGTCTTTTCCCTGAAGCTGTCATTGAGTGATAAAGATAAAAGATCACATAGCCTTAGTTCATTGGCTAAGAACTCAGCCGGCTATTAGTTCAACATGTGACTCTTCAATTTTATGTTTCAATTTCATAATCAGTAACTATATTGGTAATAATGATCTTATAATTCTTCCAGGTCCTCTGTGGGAAAGAACTCTCAAAAATTGTGAGATAAATAAATGTGCTGTCATGTTTACTACTTTATGTATGATATACTTTTGATATAAATTTCAGTTTATTTAATGTACCAATTCATTTATTCACTCTCTGATATAAGTTTATCCTAAGAAATCTGATTGCTGTAATAACCGGAATGTATTTTGTATAGCAGCACAACTGGCAATTGCCAAATGGCTTCTTGGAAGAAGCCAATGGGCCCAAGTACAGATGATTGGATAAAGAAGACAAGGCATATATACTCAATGAAATTACAAATGATAAATTTCAATCATTTTTTAGAAAAATGGATGCACCTTGAGACTATTATGCTCAGAAAAATGAATCAGACTGAGAAAGTTAAATATTGTATGGTTTCTCTAATTTGAGAAAATCAAATCACAAAAAACCTGAGAGACCTGGAAGAAAGCAAGAAGATGGACTTAGTAGAGATGGAAAGGGAAAGGCAGGATGTGAGAAGGTGGGAAGAAGAAAGGGAGGTGATATGTAAGAAAAAAAAAAAAAGAACCAAGTGAGGGTTGTAGTGGGAGTTGGGAGCAGGGAGAAGATGTGGGAGGATCAAAAAGGGGGAGGGGAAGGGATTGTAATTTTGGTGTGATATATATGTGCACAAAATATTCAAGTTCAATTAAACATTTATTGCATATATACATATATATTAATAAATGGGAAAAATGAAAAAAATAGTACTCAAGGCTTTACCTACAGGAATTCAGTAACATATGGGGAATTATTAAGACTTCCAATTTGGTAGCGTGAGGAACTAGTTATTTCTGTCTGCAGCCCAAAAATAGAAACATACAGTTCTAAAGTACACGGATATCTGAATATAGACCTCCTAGGTTGGAAGGAATGAAAAAAAAATGACTAAAAACTCTAATGAATTGGGTGGTAGGGATCAGCTGGGTGCTGCCATTAATTTTCAGAACCTAACCCAGATAGCAGAGAGTTCACTCTTCAACTTCTTTCTTTTCCTTCAAGGAGCCTATGAATTAAATGCCAATTTTCTACTTATTGTCAATACTTCAGACTTTCAACTGAGGTTCCTTAGCACAGACGAGAAAGGATCTTGAAGCCTCTCTCTTTTTCTTCAAGCAGGCATTCTGTAATTAGCATTTAATACTAAAAGTTAAGTAAGCAGGCAATCATAGAGCCAAAACATGAAAAACAAAAGACAGTTATTCACTTGAGGAAAAGGAGTAGTTGTTAAAGAAAATGAATGTAATTATTATAGCTTATGTGAATGTTTAAGAAGTCATTTTACTGTAAACAATGGAAACTGATGGAACAAAAACTAATGATTATAAACCATGATGTAGAAGAAATGGAGCAGAGGGAATGTATTATAAATATTTTTATTCAGTTTGTGTTTTGCATTTTTATTCTCCTTACAGTATATTTCATATGCCATACCTTTTGTTTACTTTTATTTTTACTATTTATTTATCTTTTGGCAATCCTGGGGCTTAAACTCAGGAACTTTATACTGAACTACATCTCCAAACTTCTTTTTTATATTATAGTTTATTTTGAGATGAAGCCTCATTAAGTTGCCTAGGTTGGATTTGAACTAGTGATTCTTCTGTTTCAGCTTCACAGGGTACGATGATTGTAAGTCCATGCCCTCAAGCCTGGCACACACCAGACTTTGTTTTTTTTTTAACCACTGTAAATTTGAAATTTGAATCCCATATTTTTTATTCCTGAAGTTTGTGCTGTTTCATTCCATTCAAAAATGGCTCTAAAGAAAGGAGAATAGTTTTATGTATACATGCTAGTAAGAGTTTTAAAAGTATAGGTTTGTCTGTCTTTCTTTCTTCCTTCCTTCCTTTCTTTCTTTCCTTTCCTTTTCTTTTCTTTTCTTTCTCTCTCTCTTTCTTTCTTTCTTTCTTTCTTTCTTTCTCTTTTTTCTTTTTTCGAGACAGTGTCTTGCTCTATAGCCCAGGCTCCTCTTCGGAACCCAGGCTAACCTAGGCCTCATGGCAATCCTCCTGCCTCAGCCTCCAGAGTGCGCCACCACACCCAGCTTATGTGGTGCTGGGGGAACGAATCTAGGGCATTGAGCTAGCTAGGCAAGTGCTTTAACAGCTGTGCCATTCTTGTAGCTCCTATACATTTTATATTTAAGTCTATGTCTTCAAGTTCCTTTTTATTTTTGGTGGGAAATAATGACTAAGGCCCCTGCTTATCCCTTATGAGCATTCCATTGTCCTAGCACTGTATGTTCAAAAGGCTATTATTGAATTATCTTGTCTCCTTTTTTAACAGAGCAATTGACAATCTATATGAAGCTCTACTTCTGCTTTCTTTTCTGATTTATGAATCCATGTCTATCTTTATGCTAATACAATAAAGTCTTGACTTTATAACATTATATAAGTAGTTACATTACATAGCATGAGAATTCCAAATTGTGCAGAACTATTTTGTCTAAGTTCTTGCATTGTCACATAAATTTTACATCCAGAAAAGGCTTTGGAGATTCTGATTAGCTTTACGTTGAATATGTAAGTTAGACAACCAGCACCTGAATATTAATTCTTTTGGTTCGTAAGAATGATATACATATCATTTAAGTTTGCTTTGTCTAAATAATATTTTGTACTTTTTAGTGCAAATATTTTAACTTTGTCTTGAACAAATTCAGTCTTTTGACACTAGTATCCATTTCACTTGTTTGTTTATTTACTTAGAGACAGGGTCTCTGTAGCCTGGGCTAGTTCTGAACTCACTATGTACCCAAGCTGGCCCTGGACTCACAGCAATCCTCCTGCTTTAGCCTCAGGAGTGCTGGGATTACAGGCGTGCACCACCACACCCAGTTTATGTAGTGCTGGGGAATCCAACTGAATGTCTTGCCTTGCATTTGCTAGACAAGGATTTTAAGCATTTTAACTGCTGAGCCACTACTCCACCCCCTGTCAATTATCTATATATTTTAAATTTTAACTTCTCTGGCTTTATTGCTGGTCTGTGAGACTAGAAATGATTTCTGTAAGTGAACATGAATCCTGTGAGGTTTATAAATCCACTCATTAGTTCTGGTAGCTTCAATTATTTCTCTTCAATTGTCTATGTAAATTTAGCAATGTACCTGTAAATAGGAGCACTTTTGCTCATTTCTTTTCAATCTGCACACCTTTATTTTTTCTAGCCTTATACCACAGCTATGACCTCCAAAACAATGAAAAATAGAAGTGTTAAAAGCCATTTCTCTTTCCTTAAGTCCCACTCTTAAGGGAGCAGGATTCAGGTTCCAATCAATATCATTTTGTTAAGATGACCACACCCAAGGAGCCCTGATTTATAGGGTTAGTCAAGATGCACTGACTGGTCATGACAGTAGAGGAATTCTGGCCTTACAAACTTAGTTGAGATGTATTTCTGTTCTTTTTTCTCAAAACGTTTTAGAAAAGAAAGTTTTAGAAGTGATTTTTATACTAAATGTTTGATGAAATTTATATCAGTGAAAGCATTGAGGCCTAGAAATTTCATGAGTGATTTTTAATAATGGGTTAGATTTCTTCAGTTGAAACAGGGCTATTTAGATCTTTAATTTCTCTTTGAGTCAGCTATGATATTTATGGAATTTATCCATTTATCTAAGTTTTGTTGTTATCTCTTTAATCCTGTTAATGCTTGCAGAGAAATGTTTAAGTTTATTGCTTATATAGATAATCCATGATCTACTTTTATTTTTTATTGATCTTTTCAAAGAAAGGTTTTGAGCTGGGGGTGTAGCTCAGCAGTTAAAGCATGTGCCTGGCAAGTGCCAAGGCCCCTTATGTTTTACTCCCTAGCACAACTTAAGCCAGGTATGGTGTCACACACCTGTAATCCCAACTCTCAGGAGGTTGAGGCAGGATCACTGTGGTGTGTTTAGGGCTGGCATACACTACGCAGTGAGTTCAAGACCAGCCTGAACTACACAGCAAGACTCAATCTCAAAATAATAAAATAAAATAAAGTAAAAAATAAAGAAGGTTTTTAGTTTCATTAAAGCACTTGCCTAGCAAGCATAGGCCCTGGGTTCAATTCCCTAAGACCATGTAAGCTGGGCGGGTGGTGCATGCATGTAATCCCAGCACTTGGAGACCGAGGCAGGAGGATTGCTGTAAACTCAAGGCCAGCCTGGGCTACATAGTGAGTTCAGGACCAGCCTGAACTACAGAGTGAGAACCTGCCTCAAAAAAAAAAAAAAAAAAGATTTTTTAAAAATTCCTGTTTTATTTATTTCTGCTCTCTGTAACTGATATTATTATATCATATTTCTCCTCTAGTATGAACATTTAATGCACTATTTAAGTCAGAGGTAGGGAAATGTTACTTCCTGATAAAGGGCCATTTGGATGTTGATGATATCATCTGTGGGTCACAGAAAGTTATCAAATTAAAAATTGGATTGTTACATATAGTAAAATGCTTAACTAACTCATCCCTCATGTGAAGGCTAAGACTGCTCTTTGGTGAGGCATGTGACGCCAAATAGTGCCACAGCTTGTGTGTACCCTTCTGCTCTGTAATGGGCATTTCTTGCTCCTTCCACATGACGTATGTTACTATCATGATTTCGTGATTCACTTAATACAATTCTTGTTAAAGAAACCATGTGATATTTAATCTTCTGAGTCTGACTCATGTCACTAACGATGATGGTCTCAAGCTGCATCCATTTACCTACAAAAGCCTCCAGTCTGTCTTTATGGAAGATCAGTACTCTATTGTGGACATATATCACATTTTTTTTTATCCATTGGTCTTATTTTCCAAAATTTAGTTATTGTTAGTTGTGCTGTATAAACATGGGTATACATTTATCTCTGTTACATGTTGCTTTTAACTCTTTTGGAAAGATGCCCAGAGAGTTATCGCTGGACTGAATGGAATATTCATTTTCAACCTTTTGAAGAATCTCTATATTGCTTTCCACAATGATTGTATGCTACTGTCTCACCAGCAATGTAAAAGGGTTCATTATTCCCTGTAACCTCACCAGCATCTATCGCTGATGGAGTTTATTTCTTCTTTAGTCCATTTTGCAATGTGCTAATTTCAAGAAAAGTGGCAAGATAGCAACCATGCAGGAATCCCATCCACTCTTTCTGCACAAGTCATGCCAGAAAGTTCAGATAGAGTAGATAAATACTTCAAGGACTTTCCCCTGAATGGGAGTAGAGTCTCAGAAAACAAGAGCAAATAACAGAGAGATAAGAGGCCCAGGTGGGATGCTGTAGGGTGTTTGCTGTGGTTGTGAACACCTGGGACTCACTCACAGTGACTGCGCACATGGCAGCTCACAGGCTTGTGGCTTTGGGGACAAAGACGCACAGCTTCCATGCTGTACAACCAAAGGGCAAGCATGTGGGCTACAAGTGTAAATTGAAACTGGAGGCCAAGTCCTTCCCACAGATTGTAGAGATCACCTAGGAAGCCACTGGAAAAAAAATTGAAGAAACTTACAACAAGTAAACCAGCACTACAAAAAATTGTTAAGTCTTCACGATCAAGGTAAGAAGGACAAGGACAGCAAAGAAACCACAGGTATGTATACATTCAAAACAGATAACATCTAAATAAATAGGAAAGCAGAAAAAAATCAACATCAGAAGTTTAGGACAATCACAGGATTCAATACTTACAAGATAATCATAATTATTAATGTCAACAATATCACACACCAATTAAAAGACATAGATTGGCAAACTGGACTAAAAAGAAAACACAATCCAACCATATGTTCCTTACAAGATACCAACCTTACCCATGAAGATAAACACACACTGAAGGTATTTTCTTGTTTTCCACTTTTATGGCACACACTTCCTGTACCCATGCTGTACTAAAGAAGAAAATGTCCTCATGTCTTACCTCTACTTTCAATTAACTACAAAAAGAAGTAAGTTTTCTCCACGTAAGAAAAGTCATCTGTGAAACACTGAACAAAAGCATTTTAAAATTAACGGTGAAAGACTGAGTATCTTCTCACAAGAATGGCTATAAGGCTAGGCTTTTCAGTAATGTTGTTACTATTTCAAAATTATAGTAGTCATTCTTGGAAATGTTTTTTCTAACAAGAAATAAGTGAAAGGAATACAGAATACAAAGAAACAATCAAAGTGTCCACAAGAATAAATAAGGGGAGTTTGGCAAAGCCAAAAAACAAAAGGTCAACATGTAAAATTCAATAATAATCTCACATTAAGCAATAAAAATTAGAAACTATTTAAAAATAATAATTATAAAACCATAAAGAGATATAAAATAGAATGGAACTAATAAAATATAATCAAGACAACTAAAAAACACTCTGGGGAGTAATTAAAGACATATATAAGAAGAAAGTCGCTCTTTTCATGCACCAGAAGATTAAATATTAAGTCAATCCTTTCAAATTATAAATGGCACATACTTGACAAGTTGATTCTAAAATTCACACGAAAGATTCTACAAAAACTAAAATGAGAGGCTAGAGGAACAGCTCAGTGGTTAAAGCATTTGCTTAGCAAGCGCTAAGTCAAGTGCTAAGTACCCAAGTTCGATTCCTCAGCACCACATAAGCTGGGCATGGTGGTGCACACCTGTAATCCCAGCACTCGGGAGGCTGAGGCAGGAGGATTGCCCTAAGTCCAAGGCCAGCCTGGGCTCCCTAGTGAGTTCAGGACCAGGCTAAACTACAGAGCAAGACCCTGTCTCAAAAAAAAAAACCTAAAATGATTTCAAAATTTATTTTAATGGTATAGCATAGCACTGTAGCACAAAGCTAGATGCATAGAAAAATGAAACAAAAGAGAGTCGAGAAATAAACCCACATTTATACAAGCAACCTTTTGCTTATGAAGATGCCAACATGAAATTTAATGAGGGAAATATTTTTCCTAACAAAGAACAACTGAAAATCCATAAGCAAAAAAACCCAAACCAAACTAAACAAATGAACAAACCCTGAATCTGCACTCTTAATTTATGTCATATAAAATTTTAACTCAAAATAGTTCACAGACTTATAATCTAAAGCTGTGACACTGTCAGAAAAAATATGAGAATATTTTTGTAAACTTACATTAGGCAAAAACATCTTGAAGACCCAAAACAGCAAAAACAGAAGAAAAAATTACCCACTAGACCACTTCAAAACGTAAAACTTCTTTCTGTTCTTTACACACAATGTTAAGATGTGATGAAAATATTTCCTATCCTGATTACGGTGGTGGTTATCTAATTACATATATATGCCAAGCCTTATCTAGGTGCACATTTTAGAAGGATACATTTTTATTTATGTAAATTATACCTCAACAATCTACATTTTAAAAAATGATGTCAATAAAAAGTCTCAGAATTGAAAAGAGTGACATCTAACATTTCCAAGCTCGGCTGTGCTGGTAATAACAACAATAACAACATGTAATGAGACTACTTGTTAAAATTTTTAACACCAACCAAATTTCATGCAAATATGAGCATATCTACCTCTATGTGGCACTAGAATACCAGTGAAAGATGAATGACAAAATTATTTTGCAGTAATTAGTGAAGGCATGCAAAAAGCTAATAAAGATGAATATATATATATATATATATATACATATATACACACACTCATATGTGTATATATAGTGATATAAAAATATATATTGAAAAAAATGCATCTTATATAGTGTTTATTATACTCTTGCTCACTTTGAATATATCTGCATTTTTCCAAAACAATGAGTTAAAAATGTCAAAAACACATTGAGGTACACACTACTTATGTAAAAACATTAAAACATATTGAAAAATTAGTATGAATACAAATACATGAAGGCTTAGTAATGAGTACCTTGGCAATAGCTGTTTGTTTAAACATGCGAGTAATCAACCCCATAACAGTCTTTGTGTCACACTGATTTGGAAATCTCATTAATTTTTCCCACTCTTCAAAGCTGGTACTCAATTCCTATTTGGAACAAAATAATAATGTTTAGGAATAAAGCATAAAAAAACAGAACAATTAATGATATCCTAAATCATGTCCTACTTTTTTTCTTTTTCTATATAGGATGATATAAAAATTTTTAAATAAAATTTCTATAGACTTCAATATGTTCATTTAAAAACATCAATGCTGAGGTCACTTACATGCTCCTGGCAATTATATAAACCAATGAGAAGTTTTGCATGAAACTTTGGTGCCCTTTGGTAACATTAGAAATCAAACAATTATAGCTTCTTCTTGAAATTGTTATGTAACATATAACAATGACAAACTTCTTTTCCATAAAGTCATATCAAAATTTGAAGACATTTTACTAGACAATATATATACAAAAGTATATACAGATAAGAATTTGGCATAATAAATTTTTGGCTTTCTGATAAGTTAAATTTCACATCTTACAACATGATCATGGAGTTTCAAGAATTCAATAAGGATGTATCTACTATATTCTAGAAGACAACTTTCTGTTCTTGAAAAAAAAACTCATAGAGCAAGAAACACAATTTCCCTTCCTAAACTAATGGGTTTATACTCTACAGATATTTTGAATTCTTAAAATTAAATCTTTGTTGCAGTTGAAGTACATTTTTCTGTATTCAACACACTTGTTTAATCACCTGGATACTGTATCTGCTCATATATTTGATAACTAAAGTGAAACTCTTCCTGCTCTCTTCCTGAGATACAAAACTGACTCATATGCTGTATAATTAAATTTAAGAAAGCAGACGTTTCTTCCTGTGAAATAAGAAATATAAAAATCTTATAGTTTAATTTTAAATTATTTAAAATATGATGTTCAATCAGATACAGCTTTTTACCTTGGCTGCTGATGATGGAAGATCAAATGGAATACGCTGTCTGATTTTAGGAGGCAGCTGAGTTAAAACTTCAGTCTTTAACCTTCGAATCATTATGTCATTTAATAGCTTGTGAAGTTCATCAAGATTTGATGCCCCTCTACAATCCCAGTGAGATCTTTTACCAAAATATCTGTTAATATCAAGAAAAAAATGTAACAAAGCTGAATCTAGAAGAGTAAGAAAACAATTTATCCAGTATGTTCTTTTTCTTCCTTTTAATGACCAGAAGCTATAAAACTTTTTTATTGTTACTTCTGAATGAAAATATATTTCAAAAGACTTCACCTAAGAAACATTAATGAATACAATGAGTCTATTCAGCTATGGAAAATGTTCATGCCTAAAGCCCTAAAAACTTTAACACAGAAATAAAGCAGGGTAGGATGAGCTGATGACACTAGTTGGACTAGATCATTATTTCTAAATGGGGGCATTATTGGCATTTGGAATGGCTCATACATGGCAGCATGGTTAGCAAATATAGCCCTACACAGGCTTGAATTGTCAACATGCTAGCCAGTCATTACAAGAACCCCAAAACATGTTTCATACAAAACACGATTTTTATACTTTTTTTTTTTCTGCAACAGGGTTTCACTCTATAGTCCAAGCTGGTCCTAACATCACTACATAGCCCAGGCTGGCCTTGAACTTATAGCAAACTTCCTGCCTCCAGCCTCTAGAGACAAGTAATTTCTATATGAAATACCATTTCCAATTGATCTGGTAAGCAAAGGAGATTGATTACTTTATGGTTTCCCCCCCAATTTTATAGATATGCATATATGCAATACATAATGTTACACTGAACTTGAATATTTTGTGCACATATATACTGTGTTAAAATTAAAAATCCTTCCCCTCCCCCCTTTATCCCTCCCACATCTTCCTCCTCCCAACTAGTTCCCACAATCCCCCCCAATTTACTTCTATGAAATAACTGAAATCTGTGTTTCTCATATTAGAGAAACCATCTGGTATTTAATCTTCCGGGTCTGACTCATTTCATTGAGCATGATGGTCTCAAGTTGTTTCCATTTACATACAAAAGCTTCAAAGCTAACTGACTTTATAGATGAGAAATATTCCATTGTGTACATACACCACAATTTATGTGCCCATTGGTTACTTGGTTGTTTCTCATTCTTTGAAACCACCAGATTGACACCAAAGGATTAAAAAGAAAAAAAAAAAATGCCACAAATAAACTATGAAAGAAAATGGGAAAGGAGGCAGCAAAGGATAAGTGACTTCAAAAAATACTGAAAAAAAAAAAAACAATGCAGAAGAACAAATAGAAAGAAAAAAGGAAGCTTACAACCATTCTTGGCAAGAGGAAGAAAGCTTTCAACTTAAAATGCTTTCAAAAGGCAACTCATCCTTTAAATTCCCAAGATCAGGAACTAGAAGTGGTAGGCAATGTGTTAAGACAGTGGTTAAACTAGTAGAACAACTTAATTTACATGTGAGGACCTCTGGCCCAAAACATCCCACCTCAGTATGACAATCAAAATACTACTCTGTAAAATTCATATCTCTTAGGGGTTCATACTACTCACTACAAAAAAGAGATGTTAGAGAATAAGTAACAAACAATGGCCATGTTAAAGAATCTCAACAAAGATATAGTAAGATACAAAAATAAAACAAAACAAAACACTTTCAGCAAATTGTCCAAATAAAGGGCTCTGCTGGACCCACAGAAGAGGCATCAAGATAAATGGCCACTGACGCCCATTCTAGGGGTGGCAAGCTGGGCTAAAGAGTGGTAATATGAATGGTGAAGTGAGTCAGACACAGAAGACTAATATGTTAAATATCACATATTTTCTCTGGCTTGGGAAACCCAGAATATAGGCATTCTGCAGAACCAAATGGGTGTGATAGTGAGAGTTAGGGAGAAGGGAAAGGGTGTAAGAGGACCAAAAATAAAAAGGGACTGTAATTTTGATGTAATGTATATGTGCACAAAATACTCTAGCTCATTGTAAACATTATGTATTGCATATATGTATTAATAAAATTTAGGAAAAAAACAAATAAGAATCCTTGAAAGGTTTAATTCTGATTCCTAATATTAATAAATTAAATAGCCATCCTTTTTATCGGATTTTGAAAATTTTATCACAAACAGGTGTTAATTAGTCAAAACTGCAAAAATGACATTTTCTGATGTGATACCCCAAGCATATAGGAACAATCAACAGTAGAAACACTAGTTGCATTGTGGCATTAGGAAAGGACAGTGGACGGATGGAGTCAACAGCATGACAAAGTGATACAGATCTCATTTAATTGTCATCAATAAAAAAATTTACGTCATAAAAAGGATGTTACTGCACAAACATTTTAATGAGTTTATTTACAGTCACCATAAACTGGATTGTTGAACCTTGTCCACTGAGGTATTCTTACTTCCTTTACTTTGTTATGTCCTCATACATATATTAAAAACTCACACACTGACTAAAGTGGGAACCTACTTCCCAGTACTGATCCTGCAACTTATTTTTCCATTTATATACTTAGGTAACATTTTCACCACACAGTTTTATTTTTAAGAATCTACTATCCTAAATGCCAGTTATGGAAAGATGAGGCTGGCGGAGTTTTGGTTTGTTTTGTTTTCATAATGAAACATCTGCCATTCAAATGGGTTCTTAAGCGCACTCTTTCTCTGTTCTGCTTCACAGCCACAGTATGGTGGCTGCAAGGGCATAGTACACAACTTTCTCACTGCCTTCTGGTTTTTTTTTTTCCCCAGTAGTTTATTGTAAACCATATATTTGCTATAAGACATAATTTAGAAAAATTATTTCTTGCTATCTTCCACCTTCACTTCTCTTTCAGTTGAAGCTCAAATGGCTAGAGGTAGCCAAGTGCTCTAAAGAAAGCACCTCCTCCATTGAGCTCCCAGCCTCAGGTTTGGAGTGTACAGAAAAAACAAAAACGACAGTGTGTGACAAGAAGTGATACCCACCAATAACTGATTTCTTCCTACTAAGTTTGATAACTCTATGCAGTTTTTAAATATTCCAAAACCACCTGTTCCATGCAGCTAGGACAGGGAGGAGCATCCCAACAATGGAAAGGAGACCAAGGGAAGATCAAAAACCTCAAAGAAAAATCAGAAGCAGAGGAAAAAAACCAAGAAGGCACCCAGGCTGGCTGTAAATGGCTGGGGGCCACAGGCCTCAGCATACAGTGGAAAGCCTGTGTGGAGCCCGCATGAAGCAGGGAACATATGAGCAAGCTATGAAAGAAAGGAGCACCCCAACAACTGAAAGAAGGCAATAGGGAAGGGCAGAAATCCTGAAGACATATCTAAAGTGAAGAAAAACAGCAGCGGACTAAGCAAGGCCCTGAGCTGCCAGCATCCACAGACCACAAAGGAAAGCTCAGAAGCCAGAAACTCAGATTGAGGTAAATACTGATCTGGGAGAAGTGGGAATTGTCAGCAGCTCCTAGCCTCAGCCTTCGAAAAAGGAACCTACAGGTAGTGCATATTACAAATGCAATGTGAGTTTCCCCTAGAAAAGACATCTTGGAGCTTAGACCAGACGCAGTACGTGGCAACCAAAACAGAAAATTATGTAAGCAGAAGCCATAAAAAAGAGATAAGCCCAAGACTGAATGGATACGAGTAAAATGAAGCTCAGAGGGGCACACCAGGGCATTTAGGGTCACTTTTTAAACAGTGCCTAGGAAGAAATCAGCAGAAGAGGCAGTTGTAGAGAGGACAGAAAGGCCACCTATCTCCTGAAAGACTAAGGTATGGAGGGTGCACCTCTGAGGGTGGAGACACTTGCCTGTGGGGGACGGAAGCCCGGACAGGCAGGAGAACTTTGCTGCAAAGACTGGGAGTGAACAAGCAACCTCAGAGGCCCTCACTGCCTACTAGGTCTGCCTGCACTGCTTATTCCCATCATAGAACTCAGAGAAATTGCAGCTCCCCCCACATACCATCATGGGCATTCAAAGAAACCTCTTGTTAGGCCTTTAAAGTGAAGTCCCTCAACAACAGAAACATGGAAGAAGACAAGGCAACAGGACACCCACAAAGGTGCGTGAGGCCCCAAAAACTAATGTCATGGGCCCTGAGATAGTGAAACTCATAGGAAAATAAGTCAAAAAGCAAATGAATAAGTAGAACAACCAGTTCAAACAAAATATTCTCAAAAAAATGTATGCATGGATCAGCAGGCTTAGAGAAACTTACTAATCACATAGTGGTCTAAATGGAGACCAAGCTCACTGAGCATATTGATGTTACAAATAAAAAGTTAGCTGAGGTAAATAAGGGAATGCAATATATGAAAGAATGCTTGATAGAGAAGTGGAAAATCTGAAAAGAAATCTAGCTGAAATTCAAGAAATGAAAAATATATGTGAAAGCAGAAGATGACTCAAATATTATGAGGACAGAATTTCAGACCTTGAGGAAAAGGCTGAGGGAACAAATAATATAATTAGGTATGACTCCAAAATTAGAAATGAGCAAAGTAGCTAGATACAACATCCGATAGATGACTCAAAGAGAACCAATCTCAGAATTATGGGTGTGGCAGAAAGAGCAGAAGATAGCACTGAAGGCATGAAGAATTTATGCACTGAAATCATACAAGAAAATTTTCCTAATCTAGTAAAAGAAATTAATTTTCCGGTACAAGAAGCTCATAGAACACCAAATAACCTCAACCAGCAATGAGACTCACCATTACATATCATAATAAAAACATCAAAAATCCAACATAAAGAGAGAATATTAGGAGCAGCAAGAGAAGAACAGTCATTGTGCTGCCAAAGCAAAGCCATTTGAATTATTGCAGATTTCTCAATGTAAAACTTAAAGGCTAGGAGAGCCTGGAGCAAAATCTTTCAAGCTTTAAAAGATAGCAAGTATCAACCCAGGTTGCAGTATCTAGCAAAATTATCCCGAAAAACTGAAGGAGAAATAAAAATTTTTCATGACCAAGAATCCTTAAAGAAAATTGTAACCACTAGCCCAGCATTGCAGAAACTATTTGAAGGAATCTTTGACAGAAGCAAAGAGACAAAAAGCAGCAAAAAACATGGAGGAAAGGAAACACCTAAAGATAACATATAACAAAAAAAAGATTGATATTTGAATAAATAAAAGAAAGAAAATAGAACTCACAAGAACATGATTCACGTAAAGTGCACAATTTAATGATTTTGCTATATTTCCAGATTGTACAGCCATCACCACAGAAATTTTTATAACATTTTCATCACCTTAAGAAGGAACATTATATATATTCTTTAACTACTGACCACAAATCTCTGTCTTGTCACCCTATACCTAAGCAGTAATTAATCTACTTTCTGTCTGTATTGACTTCTCTATTCTGGATTTTCATATAAAGGATGAGTTCCTAAAAATATATTGTTGTGGTTAGGATCTGGAGTGTCCCCAAAAGTCTCATGTATTTTAATGTTATGGATTGTCTATGGAGCCATGTAATGTTGGTGGATCGGGTTCTGGCCTGGAGGGGTGGATTGCAGTTGTTGGGATTAGGTGCCAGTGAGCTAAGTCTAGGAGTGTGTGAGTTAAGACTAAAGGCATGTGACTTAAGACTAAAGGCTTGTGAGTTAAGACTAAGGGTGTGTAGTGGCCATACCTTCTATACCCTGATGCAGGAGAGATTAAGACTGGGACTTGGATTAGTCTCCACAAGTCTCACTTGCCTATCTGTTTGTGATGTCCTGAGAAGCTGCCTCCACCTCTCTCTCTGCCATGTACTTCAATTGCTGCCGGCCACCCTCGAATGGACTGTGACCATCTGAAACTGTAAGCTAAAATAAACCTCTACTTTCCTAAATTTGTGCATGTCAGGTACTGAGTCACAACAATGAAAAAGTAACTGAGACATATATTAATCACCAAAACTGAATGAAGAAAAAATTAAACATCTGAATAGGTCAATATCCACCTATGAAATGGAGAAAGTATTAAAAACATTTACAACCAAGAGGCACCTAGAACCTGATGAAGTATCAGAATTCTATTCAAAATATAGGGAAGATTTAGTACCAACATTCACTAAACTTTATCAAGAAATTAAAAAGAAATAAAAATTGTCCAACTCATTTCTTGAAGCAAGCATAACTTTAATTCCAAAACCAGACAAAGACTCCCCCTCAAAAAAAAAAAAAACCTATAGGACAATATCCCTAATGAATATAGATACAAAAGCACTCAATAAAATCCTTGCTAACAAAATGCAGCAGATCATAAAGAAGATTATATACTATGACCAAGTGGGCTTCATCCCAAACATGCAAGGATAGTTCAACACACTCAAATCAATAAATGTAATATACCACATTAACAGATGCAAAGATAAAAATCATACTATTATCTCAGATGCAGAGAAAGCATGACAAAAATCCAACACCCATCTATGATAAAGACGTTGAAGAAAATAAGAATGGAGGGACCCTACCTAACATCATTAAAACTATATTCAACAACCCCTCAGTTAATATAATCCTAAATGGAGAAAGACTGAAAGCATTCACACTAAGTTATGGAACAAGACAAGGATGCTCACTGTCACCCTTAATAGTCAACATGGTGATTGAAATTTTGGCAAAAGCCATCAGGCAAAAGCAATGAATAAAAGGAATACACATTGGAAGGGAAGAAGTATAGATAACCCTGTTTGCACAAATGATACTCTACATAGAAGACCCCAAAAATTCTACCAAAAGACGCTTAGAACTAATAAATAAATTTAACAAAGTAGCAGGTTATAAAATCAAAAGAATTCACAAATCCAAAGAGAAAAAAAATCAAGAAAACAACACCTTTCCCAGTAGCAACCGAAAAAATAAATACTTAGGAATAAATCTCACCAAAGAGGTGAAAAACCTATACAGAGTAAAGTACAAAGCCCTAAATAAAGAGATTGAAGAGGACTTTAGAAAATGTAAAGACATCCCATGTCCCTTGATAGGAAGAACTAATATTGTCAGCATGGCCACACTCCAAAAGCTGCTTCACAGATTCAATGCAATACCAATCAAAATATCAACTACATTCTTCACAAAATTGAAAAACACAACCTTAAAATTTCTATGGAGCCAGAAAAGACTCAGAATCTCCAAAGCAATTCTGAGTAACAAGGACAAGCTGGAAGAATCACAATACCAGACTTCAAAAAACACTACAAAGCAACAATGATTAAATCTACATGTACTGGCACAAGAAGAGATGGGGCTGGAGGAACGGCTCAGTGGTTAAAGTACTAAGTACCCAAGTCCAATTTCCCAGGACCACATAAGTTGGGTGTGGTGGTACATGCCTGTAATCCCAGGACTCGGGAAGCTGAGACAGGATGAGACAGGAGGATTGCCACGAGTCCAGGGCCAGCCTCGCCTCCATACTGAGTTCAAGACTAGCCTGAACTGCAGAGTGAGACCCTGTATCAAAAGGAAAAAAAAACAAAAAACAAAAAACAAGAGGACCAGTGGAATAGAATTGAGGATATTGAATCAAACTCAAACACCCTTAGTCAACTGATCTTTGACAAAGGGGTCAAAACAACTCATTGAAGAAAAGACAGCATCTTTATCAAACAGTGATGGGAAAATTGATCACCACTTGCAGGTGAATGCAACTAAACCTATGTCTGTCTCCATACACTAAAATCAGATCAAAATGAATCAAAGAACTGGACATCAAAAACAGAAATACTGAGCTTACTGGAAGACAAAATAGGTAAAGCTCTAGAAGACATAGGGACAGAAAATGATTTTCTAAGCAGATCCCCAACTGCACAAGAAATCTCAAGAATCAACAAATGGGACTAAATTAAAATAAAAAGATTTTGCAAAGCAAAAGAAACAATCCACAAGGGGAAGAGACAACCACAGAGTGGGAAAAGATAGTCAAGAGTAACACTTCTGACAAAAGATTAATATCTAGAATATATAATGAATTAGAAAACATAAAATGCCCTAGAATAAATAATCCCATCAAGAAGTGAAAAGAAACTTCACAGAAGAAGATGTACAAGTGGCCAACAAGCATACAAAAAAGTGTTTATCATTGGCCATTAGAGAAATGCAAATAAAGACAATCCTTACGTTTCACCTCACTCCAGTGATAATGGACTACATCAAGAACTCAACAACAATTGCAGGCAAGGGTACAGAAGAAAAGGAACTCTAATGCTGTTGGGAATACAATCAGGCATAACTATTATGGAAAGCAGTCTAAAAGTTCCTTAGAAAGCTGAGAATATAAATTCCATTTGATCCAGCTATTGCTCTACTGGGCATGTCAACATACCAAAATGACACATGCATATCCAGTACAGCAGTACAATTCATAATAGCCAAATCCTGGAAACAACCTAACTGTCCACCCATATAGGAATGGTTAAAGAAAATGCGGAAACTACACAATGGAATATTATGCAGACATAGAGAAAGATATGAAGCATTTGAACGAAAATGAGGCCACCTAGAGTCAATAATGCTCTGTGAAATGCACCAAGCACAAAAGACTTACGATAGATGGGTGTTTCTCTTATGAAATGCACAAAAATAAAGGCACAAAAAGGTCCCAACATGAATGACAGGGTAGAAAGCGAGGCAATGGTCAGATAGAAAAGAGGTGAACCTTTCAGAAAATGGGGTGGGCATAGTCATTCTCTAATTCCCCAAATCCCACGGTTCTAATGTGGTACAGAATTTGGAATTCATGTGTTTATTTAAAAAGTTAAATTTTATGTCAAGTGAATTTTTTTTACTACAATAAAATTATTAGTAAAACAAAAACGCCATGGCTATAACACCAATATTTCTTCGCAAATGGATGGAGTCTGCCAGCAGAATGACAGAGGAGAGCCTGAAGTCTCTGAAGAACCACGGTGATTCTGTGGTAAAGACAGGAAGCACCTCAGAGACAGTTTAAGACCAGATGGCTCTCAAAGAGTAATCAAATTCTTAATTTTCACTTTTCAGTTCTTTGATTTGGACAAATACTTCACCATTCCAAACATTAAATTTCTCATCTATGAAATGAATATGTTACCAGGTGTCTCGTAGAAGAAATGACAGAAACTACACAAATAAATGGAGACTAAGATATTACTGAAGAAAAAAAATAGGTCACAGAAAAAACCAGGGAAGAAACGAAAAGCTTCCTAGAGTCAAACGACAAACAAAGCAAGTCATAGCAGAACCTGTGAGATGAAAGCAGTACTGAAAGGAAAATTAACAGCCATGAGTACACACATTAAGGAAAAAAAAGAAAGAAACACAGGGTCTGGAAGAATGGCTCAACACCTAAAGTGCCTGCCTAGCAAGCACTTAGGTAAGCATTAAGTACCTAAGTTCAATTCCCCAGCACTATATAAGCTGGGCATAGTGGTGCAGATCTGTGATCCCAGCAAGTGGGAGGCTGAGATAAGAGGTCTGCTGAGAGTCCAAGACCAGTCTGGGCTCCATGATGAGTTCAGGAATACTCTGGGCTACAGAGCAAGACCCAGTCTGAAATAAATAAATGAATGAATAAATAAATAAATAAATAAAAACAAAAAGCAATCCTAAATAAAAAAGTTCATGATGCACCTCAGGGTCCTAAAGAAACAAGAATAATCTAATTCCAAAAAAAAGTGTAAGAAAAGAAATTAAAGAAATCAGAGTAAAAATTAGTGAAATTGAAACTAAAAAATAAAATGCCAAATATCAATGAATCAAAGAGTTGGTTCTTCAAAAGAATAAGATTAACAAACCTCTGGCTAAACTAATCAAAAGAAAGAAAAAAACAGTATTAATGCAATTAGAAATGAAAAGCATGAAATTAAAATGAACACTGCTGAAATTCAGAAAATTATAGGAACTGTTTTGGAAACATTAGAAAATAATGGATAAATTTCTAGACATATGCAAAATTCCAAAATTGAACAAAGGAGGCATTAAAAACACTGAAAAGGCCCATAAAAAGCATGGAAATTGAGTAGGCAGTAATAAAGTCTCTACCTACAAGAAAAGTCCGGGACCACACAGATTCACAGCAGAACTGTACCAGAACATCAGAGAAGAGCTATCACTAACGCGTCTCAAACTGTTTTATGATATTGCAAGAAACACTGCCATACTCATTTCTGGAGGCTAGCATCACCTTAATACCAAGGCCAGACAAAGACGTAACAGGAAAAGAAGACGATAGGCCAATCTCCTTAATGAGCATACATGCAAAAATCCTCAACAACATTCCAGCGAAGGCCGGAGAAATGGCACAATCATTACAGACCTTGCCTAGCAAGTTGTGAGGCCCTGAGTTTAATTCCCCAGAACCACATAAGCCAGGAGTTGCAGTGTATGCCTATAATCCCAGCACTTGGGAGGCTGAAGCAGAAGGACTGCCATGAGTCCAAAGCCAGCGTGGATTACACAGTGAGTTCAAAATCAGCCTGAGCTACAGAGCAAGACTTTGTCTCAAAAAAAAAAAAAAAAATTCTGATGAACAGAATTCAGTAAATCATTAGTTTATATATTATGATCAAGCTGACTTCATTGCAGGGACGCAAGGATGGGTCATAAACCAATGCATGTAATACAACACATAAATAAAAGAACAAAAATCACATGATCATCTCAACACATGTAGAAAAAGCCTTTGAAAAATCCAACACCCATTCACAATAAAACAAAAACAAAAACTGAGGAAACTATGTATAGAAGGACCTTATCTTAGCCATTTACACAAAACCTACTGTCAACATTATATTAAATTAGAAAATAGAAAGCATTTCCCTTTAAATCGGAAACACTAAAAGGCTGTCCATTTTCACTACTTCTTTTCGATATGTCCTTGCTCCTAGTCAGAGCAAGGAGGCAGAGAATAAAGTAAGGAAATACATATTGGAAAGGAAGAAGCTAAACTATACTTATTTGCAGATGACTTGATTCTCTATATTGCAAGCCCCAAAACTCCACTCAAGAAACTCTTTGAACTAATTACCAAATTCAGCCAAGTTGCAGAATATAAAATGAAAACAAAAAATCAATATCATTCTTATACACTAACAATGAACTCCATGAGAAAGATCTGAGAATAATCCCATTCACAATAGCTCTTCAAAAACAATTAAATAACCTAGGAATAAGTGAGGCCAAGGAAGTGAAAGACCACTACAAAGGAAACCATATTAGGTTGAAAAAAGAAACTGAAGAGGACATTAGAAAATAGAAAGATGGCCCCTGTTCCTGGAGAGCCAGAATTAATACTGCAAAAATAGCTGTACTGCCAAAACAAATATATAGATCTAACATAATTCTTGTCAAAATACCAACATTTTTCACAGAACTTGATAAAAAAATACTACAATTAATATGGAACCAAAACAGACCAAGAATAGCGACAGCAATTCTGAGCAACGAGACAAAAGCAGGTGTCATTATGATTCCTGACATCAAGCACGATTACAAACCAACAGTGATAGACACAAAAATAGACTGATCAATGAAACAGAACTGAGGATTCAGAGGCAACATCAGGTACCATCAGCTAACTGATTTTTGAAAAAGGGGCCAAAAACATACACTGGAGTAAGATGGCTACTTCAATAAGTGGTCCTGGGAGAACCGGCTATCCACATGCAGAAGAATCAATCAAGACCATATCTATTACTGTGTATGTACGAAAATCAAATCAAACTGATCAAAGACCTACATATTAAAATGGGCACGCTGTACCAACTGGTGGACAAAATAGGTAAAAACTCTTAAAAATAAAGACATGGGCAAACACTTGCTTAATAGAATACCTGACGCAAAAGAACCCCTAAGTTTCAGTATGAGTACTTTTGGATTCTACCTGAGTGGTTTCTCTCTTTTTTTCAGAAGAGCAGGATGAGAGATTGCTGCAAAGCATAGATTTTCCAGTTTAGACAACAGGTCTCCCAGCATCATGGACATCCTGGTGCTCTGCGAGGTGAGCTGGCCAGACTCACCTGAAGACCCTGAGCTATGCTGGTAAGGTGTGCCACCCTCCTCGCCAACCAGTGCACCACCCACACCCTGCTCCTTGTGGGCTTTCAGGACACCCAGGAGAGAGAAAGAAACATTCCCACTTCAATTAGAAGGAGAAAGACAGACAGACAGAGAGATAGATGGGTAGGAAACAAAAAACTGGGGATCACGGACCTCTATTTTGAGATCCTTGAACTTGGGACTAAACGCACTGTACTGCACAGAGAATTTAGGCTCAAGTCTCACCTCGCACTGCAGGAAGGGGAACAGGGCTTCCTCAGGAATGGCAAGCAAAACCTTTATTCAACTGGACAGAGTAAAATTTTATAAAGGAACCTTTCCCCACACTGTTCTCATAGGCATTATTAAGAGAATTATTACTCCATTTTACAGCTAGGACAGTGGGGTTCACAGAGTTCAAAAAACCTGCTCAGTTCACTGAGTTGGCCAGTGGACGGGCAGGATTTGAACCCAGATATACTAATGCACATCCAGGAATTTTTTCAGTGCGCCAAAATGTCTAGGACTCCAGGGCTGCTTCCGGGCAAACACAGCGGTTCATCCCACTGCTATGCTTGTTAAGTTGTTCCAGCCCAGTGACAATTCCATTCCTTCTTTCTACTAGCTGTCACCTCATGAATCTGAGGCCACATGCCCAGTTCCTGGAAAGAGCATACACAATGGCTCACTACAGACCCTTAGCTGGTTTGTGCCACACCGATGGAGTGATCCTTCTAAAAAGCCTAGCGAGCCGGTGTTTCTTCTGGACATTGTGACAGACACTGGGCTCCCCAGTGTCCCAAAAAGAAGAGTAAAACCTGGGGGAAGCTCAGAGTCAGAGGGCCATCAGAGTCGCCGAGAGTGCCAGGGCCACGATCACAGGGGCGGATCTGGGGGTCCGCGGGTCACAGGACAGGAAGCGTCAAGGGATAGTGCCCTGTGCCGTGCTGGGCTGTGTCCTAGCTGACTGAGAGGGCCGCTGCGGCCGGTCCTGCCCACGCCCGGGTCGGGACAAGCCTGCTCCTGGGGACTCTGGTTCTGAGGACACAGCGCTACCACCTGAACTGCAGTCCCAGCTTCACTGAAAGTTTCCACGGGCATGCGCGGGAATGAGGAGACAGAGGGCTGGGGAAAGGAAGCTGCCGACCTTGGTTAAAAGCCATCTGTTTCCCTAGAGTACTTAAAAAGCATAATTTAAAGTGTCACCTCTAAAGACTCTCACTTCATGTTTTTGACTAAGTCAACCCTATCAGAGAACCATTAATTGTCCTTGGTAATAAAAGGAATACTATACAGCCATAAAGAAAGACAGATACAAACCATTTGAATGAAAGTGGGACCACCTATTTTAATAATGCTCAGTGAAATGAACCAAGCAAAAAGACGGCCTACACACGGGTGTTCCTCTTATGAAATACACAAAAATAACAACATAAAAAGGCTCCAACATGAATGGCAGCTAGAATAGAGGCAATGGTCAGCTAGGAGAGGGGTGACGCTCTGAAAGAGGGGTGGACACAGACACTCACTGATTCCCCAAACCCCACCGTTCCTATGTGGTACAGAATTTGGAATTCCTGTATTTACAAAAAAAAATTATATATATATTTTAAAGTGGCAAGAAAAAAAATAAGCTAAAAGTTCTCTGGAGTGTCTATATAACAAAGCTGTGGCAACCCTCCTGGTTTCCAGAAAGAAAGAAAAAAAAAGGAAAGAAAAGGAAGGAAATAGAAGGAAAAGTGAGGAGATCCCCACTGGCTAATGGGGAGTCAGGCCCAGGATTACAGGACAGAGTCCTAGAAGCCTCTCTGCAGACTGGGTGACGATACAAGCAGGAGGGGGAGCAGTACCCTCACCTATGCATCTCCTTGGAGACCTTGAGGAACAAACGTGGGCGTGGGCCTAGGAAAGGCACCAGGCAGGCTGGGTCCAGGGCAGGTGCCAGCCTCTGGAGCTCCCTCCTCTCCAGCGCGCCCTGTCACTTGCTGAGCTCTTCTCCTTGCCGCTGGACGCTTGGCAGGTCTCGGGTAACTGCGTGAGGGTCACTGCGTGAGTCGCTCAGCGGACTGTGGGGTCAGGGGTGTGGGCGGGAAACGCAATATCCCCCCCCCCCCCGCCATTCTCCGTGTGTGGACCGGAGTCACGAAGTTTCTGCCATGGCCTAGGGATCCCAGGAAGGTGGGCGTTGGGGTGGTAGCGAGATCCCCACGCGACACTGTCCCAGGAGGACTGTTGTCTTCCACCCGCTGGGGCAACCGCCACGCCC